>NJDD01001215.1:194257-210576 GCA_002245505.1 Calephelis nemesis | reverse complement strand
AAGTCCCATAATGTGATAAGTGGCAAGCCTATCGCCAACCGGACACATATCCAATCCTAGGATATGTTATTTTTATTAGAAAACTGAAAATATACATTTTCTAAATTATTTGTTTTGCCCTACCCAGAGATCGAACTCGTTATGCTGGTTCCATATTAATTTTGTAATGATCCGACCAGGTGTTTTTAAGATATACTTAATAATGTAGCAATAATAAATTCTTCAACACAACTCAAAAACTACTAGATGTTGACACAATTTATTTCAAACCATTTTTGAGTCATTTGCTATCTTTCAAAAAATATTATCTAATTGCAATTATTGGTACCTAATGAAATAATTGGAATCGGTTTTTGCAGTTTTACTGCTCTGAATTATTAAAAACAAAGATTGCCACGTATTGTATACAGCATACAGAACCCAAAATGAAGGTTGTTTTTTTTTTCTTTTTTTATGTTATAGGAAGGCAAACAAGCAGACGGATTTCCTGACGGTAAGGTTAGTCAGTCTGTTTCAAAAACAGCAACTCGTATTTTTACCATATTTTAAGTAGTAGTAGATTGTAACCAGATCATGATTTACGAAACCTTTTTTAATTGCAGGAAAATCTTTAAATTCACTAATCATGAAAAGATACATCAAAGGGCCCAAATTTGCGTACAAAGCTAGTCCTACTAATATTATTTGCGAAAGTTTGTAAGATTTTTTTTATGATATAGGAAGGCAAACAAGCAGACGGATTTCCTGATGGTAAAAATTCACGCCGCCTAGAGACACCAAAGGTGGTAATGTTGCGTTGCCAACCTGAGGTCGGGATGTTAGGCCTCGAGCAAAAGTAAGTTTACCGGCTACCTTACCCTTCGAACCGGAACACGTCATGACGTTATGGCGGCAGAAAATCCGGGCAAGTCGGTGCGAAACTCTACCACCTTGTCAGATTTCACGGTGTTAGTGACGGTAAGCCTACGCTCGCCTTTTACGAGCTTCCTGGCAAGGAAGGCAGATGGTCTATTCTGCAAAGGAGCCCGGACCCACACGGTTTACTCTTACACGTTTAAACTACTAAACTGATTTAGATGAAAGTTTACTTTCGTTTATACATTAGTATAACATATAGATAACAATTTATTAACGATTTATAAAAAACTTGTTTCGCTGGTAAAGCCGCGAATGGAAGCATAAATGAAAGTACTACATAATATTTGAAATAAATTAGGTATATTATGAGATGAATTATGAGAAGTATAAGTTTTTTTATGTTATAGGGAGGCAAACAAGCAGATGGATTTTCTGAAGGTAAGAAATTGACGCCGCCTAGAGACACCAAAGGTGGCAATAGCGCGTTGCCAACCTGCGGTTGGGATGTTAGACCTCGAGCAAAAGTAACTTTGCCGGCTACCTTACCCTTCGAACCGGAACACGTTATTTGTTATTGCTACGTTATGGCGGCAGGAAAAGGTAAGGCGGTGGTACCAATCCGGGTGAGTTGCTGAGAAACTCTACCATCTAGTAAGTAGTAGTTTCCATTATCTCTATTATTATTACACTTTTGTAAAAGCAGTTCAAAATACTATAACAATAACAAGCGACAATGCAGACCTGCGGGAAAGTTAGTCCGTGACAAAATTGTTTGCAACTTCCCGTCTCAATCGCCTTAGGCATTTACCGTCTGGCCTGCTAGTTGGACAATGTCCATGTTGTAACAAAATGTAATTATTAATAAATTTATTAAATGACTGGTTTGAAACCTTATCTTCTGTTAATATCCTGTTCTTTCACAGTGTGAAAATTTTGCTGGTCATGGAATAATTTTTTACAGAATAAATATCATTCAGATTATTTTACTATTTTTTAACTCATACACACACGGAAACGTATTAAATCTGACTTTGAAATAATTTAAAAAAAAATTGAAAATTACATAAATTGGATAAAATCCCAAAAAAACTTGTATTCTGTGTGTTCGTCGATAACAATAATCCAGGAACTACATAAATCAATTTAATAAAAACCCACACCCACTCGTTGAACACTCGTTCAAAAAAGATAGCAATAAATTAAAATTAGTTTAGAAATTCCGCAACGAAACTATCAGCATGAACTTTACACATCATTTTTTAGTGCGAAATGTTTCATGACGGTACTTAAAGAAGTTTTAAGTATTTTGTTTCTGAAAATTATGTGAGTTTGAAGGCTGTAGGGAAGACTTCATTTTCGGCTAATTAACAATCGACTTATTTGAATTTCTAAATTATTTTTATTAGTAAAATCAGTCTGATTAGGAAATAGAGTTACTAACGAAACTTTCCTACTATCATAATGTCACTACTTAGTTCTAAGGTTCTAATCAAATATGAAAGATATGATAACTAGACAAAGCGAAATACTTAAAGTTACCCAATTAAGATTACCAAGACATCGATAAATTCTTTGGTTTTTGTATACGAACCGTCATACTTTACACACACACACACACATACATACAAACATATCTTCACGCCGTCCCTTACATGGTAGGCAGAGAGTATCAAGTGCCAGACTTCACGATCCTGACAAGCCTGTCTAGCTTCCTCCACATTAATTAACCTTTTCATAAAAACACGCCGGTTTCGGAGACTCTTGATTTTTTACCTTTTACCACCTATTTTACCTATTTTTTCCTTAACATACGTAGTATCCATTCAGGTTAGCAACACATCAATATATTCTTTAGTATTTGTAAACGATATTTATCAGATATATAGAAAATCTGTCGACCATTTTGCCCTTACATACATAAAGACTTGTCTATTTAGCAAGAGTCGAAAAATCCCTAAAAATTCGAAACAAAACACACGTAATCAAGGAACACTACCACCGTAGCGCTATAAGATCGATTAATGGTTCTCTAATTACGCAATTTCTAGCGATCTCTAATTGTGGTAGGGTCAGTATATTCTGCGTGACAGCGTGTTATTTCCCCCGAGGGCGGTAAAGATAGCACGCAACCCGGGGAAATAAAAATAACTTTACTGGATGCGGCTTCAGAATTTCCTAAAAAGATTTCGTTTCTCAGTTTTCAGTACCACTTTAATACTACCATACAATGTATCAATTGGGAGAAATGAAATTTATTTGTTTAACAATTAAATAAACACAACAATGATACCAGAATACAAACAAATAAAAATATGTTCCCCATATCCCCGAGGAAATAGGCAAAGGCGCAACCAGAGTACCCACGACTAGTCGAAGACATTAAGTTCCACAAAGTGATAGGTGGTAAGTCTGTCACCAACTGGGCACATATCCAATCCCAGGCAACGTTATCTTTATTAGAAAATAGAATAATCGACCTAATCGAAATTAAGAGTTTTCTTACACCTAAGTTACTTTACAGAGTACTTAATGCTCTATAAGTTTTTGTCGAATCGTCTCAACAAATACCTTAAACATACATATAGACATATTTTAGAACATCTAATTAACAATAACTTTTTATTTGTATTAATAGTTAACAAAAATCCAAAGTAAGTTTGAAATCCGAAACACGATAACATAAATTTGGCTAGATAGAAAAAATCGTAAAATTTTACTAAGCTTCTGTAGTATAGCATTTGGGTGTTAGATTTGACTTAACGAGGTTCCCAATTTGATCCTCGGGTCAGACAACTAAGACAAACTATGTTTTTCGATTTTTGAATTAAAAAATAACTATGCCCGGGATTCGATTTGCCGGTTCGCATTAGATTTGCCACCTATCACATTGTGGGAGCTAGTGTCTTATTGTGTGAGCCTTAATTACATCTCTGCCTACTTGTTCGTGGATATGGGTGTGAAAATACTGTGTTTTTTTTTAAAAAAAGTGCCTAAAAAGAGATGTAAAACTTTAGGCTTTCAAATTAAAGAATCCACTCGATTTAATATATACTAGCTGCATCGGCGAACTTCGTTTCATCCGTTTAGTATAATATGTGGGAAAAATTAAAATGTTATTTTTCGTAGTTTCCTCGCAGTCAAGCTGAATAAAAGTATCCTATGTTTCTTTTCCATGTCTCTTTGTTCGCAGCTACCTCCAAATCATTGTTCAGAAAAATCCGTTCCGCCATTCTAGAGTCATAAATAGTGTAACTAGCACCACTTTCTTTTATGTAAATAGATATACATGATTTTTTAATAAAAATGTCTTTTCTAAATACCAAAAACCTGTGTGGTCTAGCGGTCCAGCGTCGGACTTAGCTTTTTGAGGTCCCTTGTTCGATCCCCGGGTCGGGCGACATAAAAGTAAAAAACTATATTTTCAATTTTCTAATAAAGATATTACAAGGATTGGATACGTACCTGGTTGGCTCTAGGCTTGGCACCTATCACTGTGGGTCTTGGCCTAGTCGTGGGTGCCCAGGTTGTACCTCTGCCTACTTCTTCGGGAGTATGGGGCTGAAGATACTTTAAAAATACCACAATATGTTAAACATGAACGAAGAAAACAAAACCTAACATAAATTATATATTTCAATCATAAATCACTTGCAACTAACCAACTAATCAATGTAAACTTTTAAATTCAAAATCTTCCAACATTCCATTACTACGCTCGCATTCTCGGTGAGATTGCGCCCATATCGCTTCCGCAATTAATTTACTTTCTTGTACCATGTATCAGGCGACGCGCCGATGTGGTATGCCAAGCTAAAATTATTCACTCGACAAGCATTGTTCTCTGATACTTTATTTGTCACAATATCTACCGGTTTACGACTCCAGTTAGATGTTAGTCCACAGGTAGAGTGTCTTTTTATAAATTTATTTATTTTGCGTTGTTAATTTTGGAAATGTAAAATCATCAAATTGAACCCACAAAAATACAAATATTCCTTTTTTATGATATTGGAAGGCAAATAAGCAGACGGATTTCCTGATGTTAACACTTTCAGGGACAGAACGGCGATTTTCGTGATTTACTAAAATCGCAGTATGACACAACGCCCATTTACGGTAAAATATTTTTCAATTTATTTGCTAGTACGGACATAAGCGTGAAATTTTCTTGGAGCTTGTATGAAGTACTATCTTTACTGTCACAACGCAATCGATTTCATTTGTGTACTGTCACACCAAACGATTTTTTAGCTGCAATTATGTGTTGCGCACACACACAGTGTCAATGTTTGCATAGTAATCGTATTGTGACACCACGAAGATAGCCGATGCGCGTCCATAGCGATGCGATCGGACATCAAAGCAGTGTCACAGTAGGAGGCGATCGCTTGCGGCTGCACAATTTCACCACGCGATATTTGTGGTTAGTATTTGATTCATGTTTTCTTGGTTTTTTGAAGTAAAATAATACCGTGCCAATTATTTACAAAATGTTTCTTAGATAATTGAATCTATTTTATGATGAAATTGAAATATTTTAGTACACCCTAACCTATATTTATAACTATATATAACTATGTAGTTCATTGTACATTGTATAACTAATGAAATCTTGTTATGTTGCTTCTGCTCTGGCTACTTGTTACAATAGGTATTTTACATATTGATGGCTACTAGAAAGAAAAGGTCACGCCAAAACGAGAACTCCAAGACCTTGTTTGAAGAAGAAGAGACAAGTGGCAGTCATGATCCGTTCTCTGACGTTGAAGGTGAATATGACTCCGACAAAACTTTTGAACCGTCTGCAGAAGATTCTAGTGCCAGTGATGAAATCATTTTCAAGACGTACTGTCAAATCCACAACATGAGCAGCAATTATATCCAACAGTAACTTCTTTTCGGTCACATACCAAGGCGTAGTGTCACATAAGCGTTGTGTCTGATTTAGTCATATTGGCAGTACGCCTACGTACAGAGACGTACTGCCATGACAGCTGTTAAAGAATCTTGAACTTCGTGACACAACAGTTATGGACGTGGTTTCAATTTGTATGGAAAAAAGTAGTGCCACATTTGGTACTTGATCCAATGAGTAGTGTCCTTGAAAGTGTTAAGGTGGTAATGGTGCGTTGCCAACCTGAGGCCGGGCGTTAGGCCTCGAGCAAATGTAAGTTTACCGGCTACCTTACCCTCCGAACCGGAACACGTCATGACGTTATGGCGGCAGGAATAGGTACCTGGACAAGTTACCCAAATTAAGTCTTAAATGAAATCTTATGCAAAAAAATGAATCCCGATTTTTTAGGCATAAAAACCAAGTGTGATAGTTATGTTTTGTTGCGATAGTTATTGTCAGTAGAAGGTTCATATGAAAACGAAATCTAAAAAAATTACAGGAAAATACAATGCTTTAGTTTTTCCCATAAAACTGTCAATAACTATCAATTTTAAGCAGTACAAAGTTCACTGGGTCGGATAGCTAAACGTATATATGGAGAATAAGTTCTGTTATAAATGTGTCATACTTTGAAATCCATTAAAATCGACCATTCCAATAAATGTATCACATTTTTTAATGATATTGGTAGGCCAATAAGCAGACGGATTTCCTGATAGACTGAAACTCTAGCCGCCTAGAGAGACCTAAAGTTGGTAATGGTGTGTTCCGAAACTGAGTCCGGTATCAGGCAAAGTAAGCTCACTGACCATACTCCGTACCAGAACACGTCAGCGGCAAGTATTGACATTGCGGCGTCGGGAACAGATAAGGTAGTAGTATAAATCAGGGTATCTGTAAAAACTATACCAACTAGTAAGATGTCACGATGCTAGTGACGGTAAACCCATGCTCGCTTTTTACGAGCTGCATGGCAGGCCTCCCTTGCAGAAGAGACCATCCGCCCTCTTCTGCAAGGGAGCCCGGATCAACATGGTGGATAACTCAAATACTACACTAATTGCCATTTTAGACACTCATCACAAATACCATATGGTGAATAAAGTGTTTTTCTATTATATTCGACATAGTTACGAATAAAATTATTTGTTTTGTCCTATCGTCTAGCGGTTCGACTTCGCACTTAACTTCTTAAGATTCGATTTTCGGGTCAGGCAACAAAAAACAATTAGACAATGTATATTTACAAATTTGTAATAAAATACATCCTATTAATATTATAAATGCGAAAGTTTGTATGTATGGATTTATGGATGTATGGATGTATGGATGTTTGTTACTCTTTCACGCAAAACTACAAAGCCGATTACGATGAAATTTGGTATGTAGGTAGCTGAAGACCCAGAATAACATATAGGCTACTTTTTATCGCGGAGCTCCCGCGGGATTGGGACTTACGCCGGTGAAACCGCGGGGCGCAGCTAGTATTATAATAAATCAGTAGAAGAGTCAATTCTGAACATTGAAAATATTGAAAAAATAAATAGCAGGGGGTGTTACTGGATCGATAATAAACCCAAATATGTGATTAAAAAAAATTGTCTGTCTGTCTGTATGTTCAGACATCACGTGAAAACTAACGTTTACTTCGTTTTAGTTTTAGACCGACATCCGCTCGGACGGAGTCGCGGGCGGAAGCTAGTTTTCTAATAAAATTAACGTTTCTCGGGATTGGTTACGAACCCGGTTGGCGATAGGCCATATCAAATTATAGGACTCAGTGTCTTCGGCTGGTTGTCGGTACCTTGGTACCTCAGTTGTGTCTCTGTCCTGGCTTCATACAAAAAGTACAATCCCCTTTAAAAAAGGGTGTGCCCCTTGGACTATAGTAAAAGTGTATTATTCGACTCAATAGCTGTCTCTATATGTAATCCTTTTGTTTTAAACGTGTAATTTGTGATTATAAACAAACCTGAATCCTTTGATGTCTAAAAAGCTACTACATGATTCAACTCGGTTTATTTGAATGTGTAGGTTGACGGCCATTGTTTCAAAGTACTGGTTGGGTTTCATATTTTTATTGGTTTGGACTAAATATAGTTTCAGATTTGGTCTCTAAGTTTTGTTAATATTACTACTATTTTTCAACAATACGTTTTTAAGTTTAGATACAATTTATTTATATCACTTGTAAATGATACAATAAGTGTTTGTTGTTTTCTTTTAGATTTGCTAAATATGTATCATTAGGACTATAATTATAGACAAGTTTGTAATATCATTCATGATGATCATAATATATCGAAACCGGTTAACTCTGAAAGAAAATAATAAAAACATGTTGTGGAAAGTACAAGCGATATTAATAAATACCAAGATTATAAATTGCGAAAGTCCTATCTGTGTTGCTCTTATACGTCTAAACCGTTATACCGATTTTGATAAACTTTGCATGAAGTTTAAGAATCAAATTTAAAGATAGGTTTTTATTTTATCAAACCCCAAAGGTGGTGATGAAAGGATAGGGGATGAAAGTTTTGGATGAAAATCGTAAACATACTCGTACTAAGCTGACGTCACTGGTATTCTAAGTAGTAAATTTAAATTTATAAAATAACATTGACTGATTCATCATTGTCGAGCAAAATCTGTTAAAGTTACAGCCATGAAATTTGGTGATACGATCGTTTTACTCGTATTAAGTAGACACCTACTAAAAATCGAATTTTGGAAATTCCAGTTTGTATGAAGGACCGTCATTTTTAACTTAGCAACATGAAACTTTGTTTTTGGGCTATCTATTAAAATGAGTAGAAACGTATTTAAGCGTTGCTGGAAATTCTAACCCTCAGGGGGTGAAATAGGGATTGATAGTTTGTATCAAAGTCCTTATTATTGGGATATTGATTACGAATAAATAAATAAGTTTACAAAAAGGAATAAATTATTCATACAGTTTTAATTCAATTCCAGATCAGTAAATATGGTAACTGCCACGCGAGAAAATCTGTGGACTATCAGCTAGTATTAAAAAAAAAAACAACGTGTGCCGGCAGAAGTGAAAACTTGAATATTAACGTTGTGCGTTTTTGATATTTTGGAATGGTTAGGGAATAATTTTGCACGAATTGCTTTAATGAAAGTACTGTTGTTTATGTGGTAGAATACAATATTCTTTTATTGCGCTATCGTACACACATGACAACACGAACATTCACGCAAGCGCTTCCAAAAAAAGTGCGCAACGCCTCTAAAGAAGGTTTCATTTATAACCTCCAAGCACTGACTATAAGAAAAAGAGGAACGATCTCTTAGTTTACAAACTATTATAAGATTTCTAAATACCTATAACATCACTGATTTTAAATTAGTTTTTTTATTCATTATCATAATTTAAAAAAAAAATGATATTGTTTTGTTAATTCGTTTGTATTTATATTTATTCTGATTATTTGTACTTTACGTCTGTTTTTAGTGTTTCCTTTTCACGGGTCATCTGATCGAAATGTCTTTCATCGGAGATAAGCTCGCTCTTTGTACTGTGGTACATATATGTATATAAATGTATTATTATATTGAAACATAATAAAATCCTTTGTAGCTACCAAATAAAATATGTTTTTCTCAACTAAAGTTTTTAAAACCGGTTTATCCAAAAAGTGGTTTAACTTCCTTTGTTTTGACATAATGTCGTGTTTGTAGAATGGCATAGTAGGAGATCCGAATCTACATGGACCCAGTTGATAATATAATGAAACATATTTTATAACAAATTTAACAATACACTACACGACCCCCTTTTTTTATTTGAGTACACGCGTGGCCTACTCTATTAGGCCATTTTAAAATGTTAATAAATAGTATATCTATAATAATTTGACAAAAACAATAAATGGAATGGAAAAGTTATTTATTTTACTTAGTATCACAACATTGTAAATCAGATGTATTATTCAAAATATTAAACAATTCACAATTCAGTAAGTATCTAAGAAATAGTAACAAAAATGGCACCTCTGAGATCAACGCAATTTTTTTACAATTAAAAATAAATTTAATAACAATTTTCATTGTTTTCGTAGCAATTAGGACATACTACTGCTTGGTGATCGGAACAAATCCATTTTCAGCAAGTCTTTTACCATTTTTTTGTCGACCGTTTTCGGGCTTTCTAGTAGAGTGCACATCGACCAACTTGTCTTGTTTTTGGTGTTAAATCATATTTAACCTCTTGCGATTCTCGAACTGGGCTCCCCAAAAGTGCCCCAAACCTGAATTTAAGTTATTTAAGAAACATTTTTTTGAAACCCAAAAAGTGAACTAAGCTAGTCCTAGACTGCGAAGCTTTGAAAAAAAGCCTTAGGGATTTCGTGTCTATTTGCTTTCATAGTACCAACGATTGTTATTTTCTTCTGTAATAAATTTTTATCCAGAGGCGTTGCCGTCTTTGTGCCAAATAATTCCGTTTTTTTACTTTAATAGACTGCACCGCGCATTCCAGATACTAGGTGCGAGAGTGGTGCGTTGTCTCAATCAGATGTAACATCGGATTAATTTACTCGCTCCTCTTCATTTTCCTGAAGTTCTGACTCACAAACGAGGGCCTGCAATTCCGGTTCTGACACAACTTCACAAACTTCACTCTCAACCACATCTTCATCATCAATATCTAGCTCATGGAGCCCTTTCCACTTGTGAATCACCCATGACGTTAACGGTTACAAATCTGTAAAAAATACAAAATAATAAAAAAAATATCACTTCAAAACAACAATAATTTAATAAATATACAAATATACATACACATCGGGCACTAGGTAACATTATTTTAGCGTTAGAAATCAATAATACACTAAAACTGCTTACCTGATTTTAGTACACCAATACACGCGCGGACTACTTAAGTAGGCCCGCACTTTTGGCGCCAAAAATCTCACACCTGTGTATGGGCGGGGATTGTTTGAAGTTCTGAAGTTGCGACAAATATACCAGACGAGGCTTACCTGGAATCGCTAATTTTTAGCGCGTAAAATTAAAAAGTTATCGCAATAAAAGTAACACTGGTCTACTATAGTAGGCCACGCGTGTACTCTAGTGTTAATACATTACAATTCATTTTTTTTTCGCAGTTTTGCTATCCTTAAATTACTATTTTTTTTTATTTATTTATCAACTCTTAAACTAAATTACATTTCAATAAAATTGCCTGTAAACTTTTATACTTTGTCTAGACAATTTCGTTCTCGCATGACAATGATCCCTCAACACTAACTGATTTTAACTAAACTATAACATTACAAAAATATGCATTTAAATAAAGCCAGTTTATAAGTAAGTAGGCTATAATGGGTGTACATGACAGTCTTACTATCTATAATTCAAATATCAAAACGGATTGCCTCAAAAAAACTTGAAGATAATATTTTAAATAATGTTATAAATCTGATTTGTTTGCTGGCATATCTACATTAACGTGTTGATATATATTTGTTTCTATACTAAACAAATAAAGTGGAAGTAACTAGCACAGTTCTACCTATTTCTACCTGGCATCCCCGGTAAATAACTCAATCCAACTTTTGAAAATCTTATATTTTTCAGGATATTTTATTAGGTATTACCTTAATAACATGACATTTGATTTAAAACATCTGTCTAGGATTTTTTATGCAACCCATTTTTAATAATTTTCCTGATATATACTTACCAAATTTATTATAAAATATGTTTCATTATATTATCAGCTCGGTGCAGGTGACTTAGGTTCGGCTCTTAGACCATCGTATATAATATACGATTAATACGAAAAATAACTAAAGCAAGGCTGTCTTTGGAGTATCTTTGGACAAACTAGAGTAACAATCAACGAAATTTATAGTATATGAGAAGTCAGCAAGCAAACATACAGCTCTCCTGATGATAAGATCCAACATTTGCTTATAGACACCACAAATGTTAGGGGTGCGTCGCTGACTTATGGCCAGGAAGTTGCGCTGATTGTGCAAGTCTAACAGCTATCCTACTCTCTGGGTCAGAACATGAGAGTCAATAAAGCAGGAGAATTAAATAGGGCGATTGATCTGTACCCATACAAATTTCTGTACAGTACTCTACCACAAGTGAAATTGAAAAGCCCTTATAAGAATTGCAAAATCATTGATTTCGGCACACATTAGTCTCCTGAGTTTATAAATAGTTATAAAATTCAAAAAAAAAGATAAAAGATGGCGTTACTTTGCGGAAATCCATACTTAAAACTAAACAAAATTCAGGTTACGATAAAACTTATGTTTTTAAAATGATAAACAGCCCAAATCATAAAAAAATAATTAACAGTGCATGGGTAAAACCCGTGTTTCTGTTAGTTTAGTACATGCTCCAGTTGAAATTGGAGGGTGAACAATATGAAATTCAATTAAAGTACCCCTGTTTAGCTTTTAATGAAAAAATAATGTTTTTCCAAGCTTTTATTTAACTTACCGTCAGCTTTACCCCTGTAGTGTATGGTAGTGGTTTTGACAACATGATGTCTCAAGTTCGATTTCTTTCTTTATGACATTGGAAGGCAAACAAGCAGACAGATTTCCTGATGGTAAGAAATTCACGCCGCCTAAAGACACCAAAGGTGGTAATGGTGCGTTGCTAACTTGGGGCCGGGATGCTAGGCCTCGAGCAAAAGTAAGTTTACCGGCTAACTTACCCTTTGAAACGGAACATATCAACGACAATCACTCACGTTATGGCGGCAAGAATATATACGGCAGTGGTACCAATCCGGGCGAGTTTTTAAACAGGCTTTTTTAAAACAATTTTTTGCCTAAAGCTTACGAGATAAGACAGCAAAAAAAATATGTGGATTTTGATCATATTTTTTATAATAATACGCCTTCCCTAACACGATTATGATTATTTTACTCCATAGAAAAAAATTACAAAGTAGGGTCTAAAATTGAGATTCAAGCTCATTATTTGTTAAACAATTTTAAAGATATATAATTCAAATTAATTTGAATGGTGTATGATGTATTAATCTTTCATATGTCTGAATTAAAATTTTGATTTAATATCGTTTATGAAAATAATTTTGTATAGATACACTAGTAGATCTACTAGTAACATCATTTTAAATTTAGTTATAATAAGGTTCGTGACATTTGTAGGTGGAGAAGCAATAAATAATAAATAAATATTCCTGGACAAATAACACGAATTGAATCTAACCTCAATGTAAACGAATTATGTACTTGTGTTATGGGTGTTAGTCAACGATTCCAATACATAAAAATACTTAAATAGATAACAGAATAAAAATCAATGCTAATACATAGAAACAAATACTAATACATAGAAATACTTAAATGGATACCAGAATTTATTTAATAAATTCAGACCCGGAAATGCAGAGATCTAAATGTTCGTCACACAAATGCCTACCCCCGTTGGAAATCGAAACCGAGCCTCGCGGTTGGTCGGTGTAGTTAGGCGTGGACGCTAGCCTCTCGACCAACGAGGCGGTCATAAAGTTTGGAAATAAAATAGTTGGTCTTGGTAAATGAAGAAGAAAATTGTCATAAGTTCATTAATTATAGAACTTTAATAATGCCTAGCCTAGACACACTAAAGGTGGCATGTGTATCTTTTTGGTGGTGATGGTTCGGGTTCGATTCCCGACGGGGGCAGGTATTCGTGTGATGAACATTTAAATGTCTGCATTTTCAGGTCTGTGTTTTTATCAAATGAATTCTGGTATGAATTTTAAGTACTTCTATGTAATAAAACCGTTGACTTACACCCATAACACAAACATACAGTTTGCTTACTTTGGGGTTAGATTCAATTTGTGTGACTTGTCCAGTGATATTTATTAATATTATCTATTGATGATGCGTTGACAATCTGAGACGGGGATGTTAGGGCTCGACCAAAAGAAAATACACGAAAGCTTGCTCACATGCAATTACTACGCTTAACATACATTAAGTAAGTACTTTTAGTGGCTTTAAGTTCGCTTTCGTAAATATTTTCATGCAACGAAGGATTTTAAACAAAAAAAAAGTAGCAAGTATCAAGATCTATTATAACAACTATACAAATGAAACGAAATTTTTTATCCACCTAATTCCCACCAATAGTATATAGTAGGCACTATTCGGCTTTGCGAAAGTGTGAACAAGAACATCTAAAGCCACGGGATCTTTTATCTTTCCCCGCGTAAATTCTCGGATCCTGTGGGATTGCAATAAATAGTGGAAATCCTGAACTTCGACCACTGACATTGACAGCATTGATAGGACTTAACCGTGGCTTTTTCTTCCTTACTTTGTTTCAGAACAACTTGTTTTAACTACGTATTGAAGTGAGATATCGACTTGAATTGAAAACTTTTACGTCTTTCCAAGATTCAGAACATTTATAGTAGTACTATTTAAATTATGCGCTTCGGCTAAATTATTATTTTCCCCGTTTTGGTCTGGGCTCCTTTGCAGAATAGCTCATCTGCCTTCATGCCAGACAGCTCATAAAAGGCGATCATAGGTTTACCGTTACTAATACCGTGACATCTGACTAGGTGCTAAGCTCAAGTGGTTGCCTATTAATGTTCGCCGGAACTACCATATCCTGTCTCCTCTATACTCTATTCTCTTTGATCCATTTGCGCCTAATTATTTAAAGGAGAGATTTAAGTTCTGTAACAGTGAAGTAAAATTTCTCAGGTCCAGTGATAATTTTACTCTTCAAGTTCCCTCTCGTAACACTTACTACTATAGCCGCTCTTTTACCTCGCAAGCAGTGAGGCTTTGGAATTCTCTTCCCATAGATATCAGGAGAGCTCCAAATATTAATATTTTCAAAAGTATGTTAAAGCGTCACTTTCTGCGTTCACTGTGATCAATACTTATATTGCTCGTTCTAAATTCTAATACCTATAATTAAAACAGGTTTCTGCTTTTAGGATGATTTATTTTATCCATTAGTAGATGCATTTTTATATTTTTAAGAGCACCATTACACAGCATTCTGTTAAATCTTGTTCCATACATGGGTTGCCTGGAAGAGATCGCTGATTTGGCGATAAGGCCGCCTTTGTGTATCTTATAATTTAAGTTTTATTTGATGTATTTGTAATTTATCTGTATTTGGTGCACAATAAAGAGTTATTGTATTGTATTGTATTGACTCACCCGGATTGTAACCACCGCCTTACTTATTCCTGGGCCATAATGTCATGACGTGTTCCGATTCGGAGGGTAAGTTAGTTTAAGTACATCTAGTTTATAGCATACATGTTGAATTTTTAAATTAAAACGTTTATAGTTGTAGGATAACTGTTATATTAAGTATAATAAAGACCTCAATATTGAATATATACGGCAGTGGTACCAATCCGGGTGAGTCGCTGCGAGACTCACCACTTAATCAGATGTCACGGTGTTAGTAACGGTAAGCCTATGCTTGCCTTTTACGAGCTGCCTGGCAGGAAGGCAGATGGTCTATTCTGCAAAGAAGCCCAGACTAACACGGGAAAAAACCAAAACAATATAAATAATACAATAATAAAATAATATAATAATACAATAGCCGAAGCGTATAATTTAAATAGCACTACTTTAAATTATACTACTCTACTTTTAATAAAATTATTGACGTGTTTTCAAGTTTTTCTTAGAAAAATATAACCACTGTTGTAATATTATGATCAAATGATTATTCACATCAGAAATAGTTTGATGAGGGTAAACTAGGAGCATATCTGAATTTGTCAACCTGTCCAGTACGTAATTCCTTATTAGTTTGGCTTGTTACGAGTATAATGTCAATTACTTTTCGAAAAACTGTAATGGATATTTGATTTTCATAAACTGTTACAGATTCTTCTTCTCATACTTTTTAGAAATAATTTGTAACGAAAAGCGCTAACCCCTCGAAAAGCGCTTATTAAAGCCGGGGCAACACTGTTTTTCAGTAAAAAACTGAAAAAAATTTTTTTTAATTGCCTGACCAGAAAATTGAATCATTTGACCACAAAGACAACAACTGTATTTAGCCACCGACCTGTGTGTGTGTGGGTGTATGTATGTGTGTATATGTCTTTTTATTGCATCATAACTTCAGAACGAACTTCAAAATGATTTAGATGCAGATTTTTGTTTGAAAGCTGACGTGATCGATCTTTCCTAGCTTAGCTACATTAAAGATGGGATTTGGCAACGCTTATTGAATATTTTTAATTTCAATATCAACTGCTGCTGCTGATGAAACTGCTTAACCGATTTTAATGAAACTTGGAGTCTTACTTCGATTGACACATAGAATGCATAGATATATACATATCCCTGGACAACCTACACAAATTGAATCTAACCTCAAAGTAAGCAAATTATATGCTTGTGTTATGGGTGTTAGCGAACGATACTAATACATAGAAATACTTAAATATATACCAGAATATATTTAATGATCATCCAGACCCGAAAATGCAGACATCTAAATGTTCATCACATAAATGCCTGCCCCGTCGGGAATCGAACCCGAGCCTCGCGGTAAGTCAATGTATTTGACGTAG
>NJDD01001215.1:180273-193342 GCA_002245505.1 Calephelis nemesis | reverse complement strand
CTGCTATGTACATGCGTGTAACCTGCATGCGAGCTTAGTAAATGCGTTCTCTGCGTATGCACATGCGTGTAACGTGCGTGCGAGTGTACTGAGTACGTTGCATGCGTGCGAAGGATACGTGCGTGCATTCGAGCGTACATAGGTGCAATGTGTGTGGCATGATTTTAATTTATTTCATATTCCTTTCACAACATTAACATTAAATAATTTTACAGTTTCCCGTTAGCGTTTTTTTCATAAAATGACCTACAAATGTTTGTCTCCACTAGACAGATTATAAATTGTTTTTGGGTACGTAATCCTAAAAGCGAGGGTACATGAAATAACACAATTTATGGAAATATCCACGAAGCTAGTAAAATAGGTTGTAAAAACTTGGTTTTTGGGTTAAGGATTTGAAAATAATAATAATTCAGGTCACCAGGCTTTTGTAATGTGAATGTAAAATATGTAATGTAAACAATTATGTATTATCGAACACTTTAATAAGTCTAGGGGTGAAATAATATCAAAGCCTCAAAGCTATTGAAGATAGAGGTTTTTGATATTTTACCAAGTTAAATAATCTCTAAATTAATACGTGATGCCAAAACTTTGGACCCCTTTTTACGAAAATTGCACGGACGTGTAAGCATAAAATTTGGCAGACTTATAGTTTATGTGTAGGAGAAGTGCAGAGCGCTAATAGTTTTCAATAATAATGCTTATAAAGACATTAAATCAATAAAAATAAAACATTTCCCACACTACCATGCATTTTACACATACAAACAAATATATGTTGATGACAACGATAAAAGATTACAGATAGCACAACATATAGTTTGGAAACAAAGTAGTTGATTTTGAGAAATGAAGATGGCGTTCTTATCAACAAGATATTAAAATTTATCATAATCGAATCGACCAACCAATTCCTACCAACGAATTCGACAAACGGGCGACCACTAGTTGATAGCATTAGGCGTTACTTCGTGGATACTCTTTACTTATTTAAAATAATAAAACCTGAGAGTAGAATAAATGCGGTCGAAATTAATGCGCTACAAAAAATCTACGTCGTAACGATCGTTGCCTCTGTTCAACGTGACCAAAGCCACATTAAACATACAAGCAACTGCTGGCACGCCACTGAAAGGAGGACAGCAAAATACACATACAATCACGTCCTGATGTTTCTCCACTAGAAGATGCTGCATCCGCAACTTACACGGATGAGACACAAAGAATTTTGTATGAATGTGTGTGTCGGTGTAATTTGTATATATACTTCGGAATTATTTCAATAAATCAGATTAGAACCTTGGTTCTTTTCTCATTTACCATCCCCTCAAAGTGGCGAAGACACCTTCAAGTCCTTAATTGGTCAAGTGAGCCTGATTGATCTGCTTTGAGTATATCACCACCTCCTTACCACCTATCCTACCCGTAGGGTTCCGTCTGCTACCGTAGGTCTATTGGTACAGACATCCCGCACTTATCTATATAAGTATATATTAAACCTTATGTTAGGGCTAGGGCTGGTAGGCATCTAGGGCCTTAGGTACATAGGGTGCTAGGTCTTTAGGGTCTCCTGACATAGGGTATTCTGTTCCGTATCACCAACCCTCATGGTGGTCGGTTCAGCCTCCTTCGTAGAAGTGAGATCCGAGATAGAGAGTGATTGAAAAGTGTTGGTATTAAAATCATTACTATGTATAGTAATGTTGAATACGATATCCGACATGTGGGCTTTTGTTGGTTTGTATGTTCGCTTTTCTCGCAATAAATACTGAATTCATTATTACCCTATTTTGTGTAGTAGTAGCTTATGGCCTAGGAAACTTTACCTTAATACCACTATCTAAAAGTCAATTCAACACGGAAAATAACTCGCGGGCAACAGTCTAGCTCAGATATAAAATTATTGAAGTGAAACTTCTTTATCGGGGTAGGAAAAAAATTTAGTGTAACATTTTTTCGTTACGCGTCACATTTTTCCGTTACGCGTCATCTTTGTTCTTATCCCTACCACGCGCGGTTCGAAGTATACTTTCTCCAGCGGAGTAGGGATTGGCAATAAACTTTATTTAACCAATTTCTGTAAAGTTGCATATAGTAAATTATTTTTTGAAAAATAACGTCATAAAAAAGTTTCACTTCTTCACTTCTAACGAGTGTACGCTAGTACACGCACACATTTTTTATTTATTTGCAACTTTCCGCTATAAAGCTGTTTATTAAACCTACGTTTGAGAAAAACATGTCGAACCATTACGATCAGAGCATAAAAACTTGAATTTTTTCATCTATGTAACATTTGTTTATCTGTACTACATTTTATTTCCTCTACGCATAAAAGTAGTACATAAGCATTACTTATTTACTATTTTCTTTTTGCTATATGTGTGCTTGTAATCTTAGTTAAAAAATAAATCTCTAGTTCCTTTTTTGAGTCACGAGTGAATAGATGGAATGATAGCGCTAATATTTTTTTGTTATATTAATAATTAATAAAATTGAGTTTCGCCTTTGTGGTCGAGCCGTGCGGGTGTTGGACTTGACTCCATGGGGTCTCGGGTTCGAATCCCGGGTCGGCCAACAAAAACAAAATTGGATTTTTCCAATTTTCTAATAAAAAAAAATGTTGGTCGGGATTGGAAACGTGCCCGGTTGGCGATAGGCTTGTCACCTATCACATTATGGGACTTAGTATCTTCGGCTAGTCGTGGGTGCCCTGGTTGTGCCTCTGCCTACCTCTTCCGGGATATGGGCGTGAAGATACTTAGAATAAAGTTTTTTAAAAAACTCTGAGGGTTACACTCTTGGAGTGCTGGCAGAGGTAAAATAACTTACAGTGGTTTTACTCTCCCTCCGTCTTACGAGTTCAGATCAGGTCGTATGAACTGACATTTTTAAATTTTTTTACCCACCACAAAAAGTGCACAAAGAAGTTTTCGCTACAAGTGTTGTCTTATTTTATAATTGTTGTCTTATTTTAATTTTACGAGCAATTCTTGTATAATATATATAATTGGAATCTCGAAATCGGCTCCAACGATTTTCATGAAATTTAGTATGCATAAATGTAGTAACCCCCTATGGGTTTCAGGGGCGATAAATCGATCTAGCTAGGAATCATTTTTAGAAAATTTCATATTCGTGTTTTATTCGTGTTTTATCGACTTAAGTAACGAAGTCCGTTGTTAAGTAACGAAGTCAATGATTGTTTGCTTTGAGGTTAGACTAATTGTGTAATTTGTACTTAAATATAATTTCCAAAAAACACAATTTATAAAAAAACAAAAAAAAAATAACGAGCAAAGCTCGGTCATCCAGGTACTTTATAGTAAAGACGACAATGTCTATTGGGTCAGCTAGTAGTTATAAGAAAACAAAAGATATTTTCTACAACTTTATTGAGCTTCCGAAGGTTCTATTTCTATCATTTTATGTGTACGGCGAAATAACAGAAAAGCCTGAGGCTAAGTTTTGCTACTTATTTGGTATAGTTTGATATATTTGTGGTGAAGGTAGGATTTAACGAACCTTATGATTTAATAGCGTTAAATATACAGTCGAACCAAACTTCATAGATCGATGATACAGTAGTACATGTTTAGAAAACATGGACTTTGCAACCATTTCTTTAGTTCGTGGTTCAGGTAACAAATTTTTAACCCCCAAACCTAAAAAGGGGGCGTTTGTGTGTGTGTGTGTATGTGTATGTGTGTCTGTGGCGTCATAACTTTTGAACAGATGTAACGATTTTGTTGCGAATATGACATAATATATTGAGTAACCGAGGCAATTAACTGATTACAATAACTTTAAAGTTTTTTTTAGCTTAATGAATTAATTTTGTTGATTGAAGGACCACCTCGTTGATCGAGGGGCTAGCTTACATGCATAACTCCGTCTACCTATTGCGGCTATATAGGCTTGGTTCCATTCACGACGGGGCAGGCATTTATATGATGAATATCAATGGGTGTTTATTAAATTTATTTTGGTATCTTTTTAAGTATTTTTATGTATAAGATACGTTGACTAACACCTATAATACAAGCATATAATATGCTGACTTTGGCCTTAGATTCCATTAGTGTAACTTGTCTAGAAATATTTATGTATCCACTTTTATTTTGACCTAATCATCACTTTTAAGAAGTTTTAAGAAGCACAAAAAAATTACGTACAGATGATCCCTTGAAACATGAATTTCTTTTAGAAGATATACAACAAGGGTAGCCCTTTGGGATTTCCCACTGGTAAAATATAACGCCATATACAGCATTCTTATATTATCATGGCCGTGATCATACGCTTTATGTGCTAGTGTCTAACTTTGTAAATAATAATGGAGAGAATTAACGCTAAGATTGTAGAAATAGACAAGGTAAGTTCTAAAAAATACTATACGAGGTGGTAGACCCTTAGGCAGCCAGAGCGTGACCAAAATATTTAAAAAATCTATCTGCAAAATGATAATTTTTGTAATTCTACAAAATAAAAAAATGCTTTATTATATAAGCAGTTGTTTTCGGAGCTAGCAACACTACTTTGACTAAAATCACCGTACAGTAAACCTTGTAAAGCCTATGACATAGACTTTACGAGGCTTACATTACGCTTAATATAACCTAATCAAACTGAAAAATAATGGTCTTTTTTTGGCAGTTAGATTTCTTGTAATATTTTTGCATCAACTACGCAGTGCATATGGCCACCACGCTCTGGCTTCCCAAAGGTCTACTATAGCATCCTGTATTTATACAGATATTTCATCACTTTACTCGGATCATTTGTAAAGTAGTCTGATATATGCGTTACATCACAAATACAGGCGACCTACTGCATAACATTCTACCACTAAGTCTAAAGATGTTAAATATCTGTATATAACTGTATATGCTATAATACAGACATTTCATCACTTTACTCGGATCATTTGTAAAATTGTCTGATATATGCGTTACATCACAAATACAGGCGACTTATTGCCTGGCACTCTACCACTAAGTGTAAAGATGTTAAGTAACTTGAATACCCATCATTTAAATAATTATGTCATCTAAATTCGTACTCCATTAAGAGACAGCAATTTCTCATATTACCAACCCATCTTCACGACATAAGAATTTCATTTGTGTTAGAATATATTCAATCTTTGGAAGACAGCTGCCACGACTATTTAGATACCGCGCCTAGAGCGGTTTCAGAAGCTCCAGTGACATATTGTTTTAAATACCGTCTGACAGATGACACATTTCTACATTTTTCAACTTGTCTCTGAAACGTTTGTTACTTCTTTTTGTCTATCGCGTTTCAGGTGTTTTGTGTTTTATTTTTAATATGTTAGAGTTGAAAATCAATTGTATTAATATTAACGAATATTGTAAACAAAACAATCGAATTAAATAGGAACAGGCAGTCATCGTGCGCTATTTCGAAATAAACTAATGTGCTCGGTAAAGGTTAACCGACTAATTAGTACTAGTATCTTCAAATTATTGGTACGTTCTCGTTAAAATAATTCTGTATGTTTAGAAATGTACGTTTATAATGTCGATTGTTAATTTGCACAGACTTTATGTTAAATACGTGGTTGAAGTTTGTTGAGAGTGTGACGCGGTTTTCATGATGATTAGAAATATATAAATCGTTTCTGTGTTAGAGGTGCCTGTTGACGTTGACTGCATGATGTCTCGAGTTCGAAATCCGGATCGGGTAATTGAAAATGTATGGGATGTCTGTGATTAGCTAAGTATCCAGTTATATAAATTTTCCCATGTTACATTGTGGGATTACGTAGAAGTTTCGGGAAAACATGGTTTTCCTGGTTTCACCTCTGCCTGCTTTTGTTATTTGAGATTTTTTTAATTATGTTAGGTGTTTTTTTTACTTCTTATAGTCAGTGCTTGATGGAATTCCATTCTAGAAACAATTTGTTAACTTCACTTGTACTGTTCATACTTAATTTTTATTATTATATTTTAGGCCAACCTGTTTCAGGACAAAGGATCAAAGTCTGCTTTTGATAAATAATTTCATGTTCATTCCAATTTCACAATTTCATTTCATGTTTAAAGGTTTGTCTGTTTACTGTGTTACACTAAGATTTTTAAATAACATTTGTTTTTTTTTTCTATTAAATTGAAGGAAGATACCACTTCCACTACCAACAGATATTAAAATATGCCGAAAAGAATATCTAAAATTAGACCTCTGGGAACGTATTACTATCATTATTTTTATGGGTACTTTTAGTTCACAATATTCTTTAAGGAAATTTGAAATAATTTGGTTCCATCGAAAAAATCGTGAACTTGCACAAAAAGCGCACTTTGTATATTTGCAGTCGCACACGTTTTGTATGTATACCTACCAACTAATACAGGGACGATATTTTAATTTTTTTTAACATTTTTATTTACCTTTAAAAACAAACTGAGCACTTATTGTAGAGGTCTTCCAATAAAACAAATCTTGCTTATATCTTCAAATATGTTTACCGATTCAAAATTGTAAAACGACTGTGGCCATACTGCCACAACGAAACTGTTTATAAAGTTTTTAGTCGACATCAATACTTCTTTCAGCGGTCAACATGACATTCAAGCGGATATTCAGATAATTAAATTAACAATATCAGAACCGGCAATTTCTTTATGACAAAAACAAATGGTTTAAATCAGAAGGGGATCGTTGGACCCAGCGCCGCCGAGGCAGTAAATGGTCCATATAAATAAAATGTAGTATATAATTAATATTAAATCTTAATTATTTTTTACTTTTTAGTTTTGAGGTTGGTTTTTATTAACGTTAGTTTATTGCTGATATGACTTAATTTATTGGAAATAAACGTAAGGATACGTGAAAAAAAAACTAAAAAGTGTTGATAAAATAAAAATAAATGGGCTTACCAGAATATTTTTATAGGAACAATTCGAAGCTATTCTGCATCAAACAAAAATAAGAAATACGTAAATCGGTTCAGAAACTTTGGAGAAATCGGTGTACATACATAAAAATACACCGACCGAATTGAGTACCTCCTCGTTTATTCGAACTCGGAAAAAATAACCGTTGACCAATGCTTACAAATGCATTTTTAAATGAGTAATATCTGAATATGGGTAACAGATTCAACAGCATCTCCAAGTGTGAGTCTGACGCCTACTGTGGGATAATTAAAACCTGATTAACCGGTCAGCACCATCCCACGGGATGCTTAACATACAAAGAAACATTCCGTCAACCAATGCACTAGTAATAAAATAGAGTTTTGTGAATTTACCAATTATTGTAAGTTAAGTCATGTTTTTTTTTCTAAATTTACAATTCTTTATGTGTATACTTAACAATTATTTTAAAAATTGCGTATGTTTATTTAGAATTTTACTTGAATTAAATTTTATAATAACAAAAAAAGTAAAAAAGTATTTGAAGCCCATAAAAAGAAAATTGTGTTTTTCCAATTTTATAAGAAAAAAAATGTTGCTCGAGCTCGATTGGCGATAGGCTCGCCACCTACCACATCGTGAGACTTAGTGTCTTCGGTTAATCGTGGGTGTCCTGGTTGTGTCTCTACTTAGCTCTTCGGGGATATGGGCGTGAAGACACTTTTTTTTATCCCTATTTCTAAAGTTTATTCCAAATCTTACATTTCCATTGTTGTATGGTAACCCTAACAATGTATGTACCTCCCATATTCGCAAGTCCCTTTCAGTATATTTATTCTCCATGCTTTGTACAAAATACTCGTAAATAAAAACTAGCATAATTCGTTAAAACAATGAACTGTACCACAAGCAGTACTATAAAAGTAAAGTCTCTTCACGCCTATATCCCCGAAGGGGTAGGCAGAATTACGACTTTGGCACCCACGACTAGCCGAAGACACTAGGTCCCACAATATGATAGGTGGCAAGCCTATCGCCAACCGGGCACATATCCAATCCCGGGCAACGTTAATTTTATTAGAAAATTGAAAATATGCATTTGCTAATATTTTTTGTTGCCCGACCCGGGGATCGAACCCGGGACCTCAAAACGTCAAGTACGATGCCGAACCACTAGACCGCAGAGGCGATAGTACTATAGTACTATAAGCGGCCGTTATTTGTTTCGACTTAAAAATACTATAACATGGCTGTCTAAAAGTTATCAGATGTTAACGAAACCCCAAGTTTTTGCCTCTACAATTCCTAATTCCACAATCTTACACTTTTGTCAAAATATACAGCTTGAATAGTTTTTCGTCAAAAAACAGTTTTGGAGCGAGAAACCTTTTATTTTATACTAGCTTCCGACAGCGACTCCGTCCGCGCGGATGTCGGTCTTCGCGTAATATCGCATAAATATGAAAACTGAAAAATTAAGATTTATTTTTTTCTACGTATTTTTTCAGGATAAAAAGTATCCCATTTTATGCTCAGGATAATATGGTATAATTATACCAAGTTTGATCGAAATCGAAGCGTTAGTTTTCACGTGAAGCCTGAACATACAGACAGACAGACAGACAAAATATTTTTTAATCACATATTAACACCCTCTGCTATTTATTTTTTCAATATTTTCCACGTACAGAACTAACCTTTCTACAGATTTATTATATATATAGATAAAGTCAAACTTCTGACTCTACACACTATAACTCTACAAGCCTATACGTTTACAAATTAAGTAAAAAAGGATTGACCTTGAACAAAACACTTTTGAAGCTAGAAATCTGGAACGCATTCATAATTATATACATATTTAGGAAACACGTTTTGTCCTAAAACAACATATTATTGTTTCAATGTCCCTGGACAAGTTACACAAATTGAATCTAACCCCAAAGTAAGCAAATTATATGCTTGTGTTATGGGTGTTAGTCAACGACACTAATACATAGAAATACTTAAATAGATACCGGAATCTATTTAATAAACACCCAGACCCGGAAAAGCAGACATCTAAATGTTCATTACAAATGCCTGCCCCCGTCGGGAATCGAACCCGAGCCTCACGGTTGCTCGATGTAGTTAGGCGTGTACGCTAGCTACTCGAACAACGACAGATATGGATCGAAGGATGTGTGTATGTTTGTTACTCTTTCAAGATCGAATAGCTTAACGGATACGGAAATTTAGAACACAGATAGATTGTGACCGGTATTAACGTATAGGCTACTTTTAATCCCGATCCCGCAGATAAAAACTAGTTCACAATATTCTCGGGATTTTCGTAATTTTAAAATTTTTTACGTCACAAAGTTCCATATTTAAAAGTTATTCCAATTCCTACATTTCCATTTTCGCGTGGTAACACTAATAAAGGATCTGCCCTCTGCATTCGCAGACTCCTTTACAGCATTTTTATCCTCAATACATTCTACAAAACAAACAAAATAATGGCATAATTCGTTAAAACAACTCTAAACAGTCCCACAAACAGTAATAAAGAGCGTCCATTATTTTGACTTAAAAATACCGCGTATAATTAAAGAACCGCTGTAATAGATGATATGGAACGCGTACATTTCAAATGAACTTTGTTTGAACCATCTACATTGGCAATAATTGAGCCATTCATAAGGATTTTGATATCGGGGCCCGTCTCCATAGCGGCACAGTGACTAATAAGAAGTTAATCCGCAAATAAAAGTGGAATTGAAACAGAAGTGGAACCGCCTTCACG
The DNA here is from genome assembly GCA_002245505.1 of Calephelis nemesis. NCBI lineage: Eukaryota > Metazoa > Arthropoda > Insecta > Lepidoptera > Riodinidae > Calephelis > Calephelis nemesis. The sequence goes on along the minus strand of NJDD01001215.1, from coordinate 183,673 downwards.
CCGTGTGGGTAGGCTAATGTCGATTTGTCTTTGTCGGCGTCACTGAACTCGTCAGAAATAGATTAAGCGCTCTCACTCCATCTAATGGTGCCTCATTTGTTTGGCTTTAAGAGAAAAATTGCTCTTAAACTTTGTAAGATAGAATCATGTCAATGAGTTTCGTTTGTTTAACTCAATTCGAAGGTTCCTTGGCACGCTTTGATCTACCTTTTATTTTTATATTCATTTGACAGCACGAAGTTCTTTTTGGTGGACTACTTTCATCCCATATATTGCTACCGCCACTCTTATCTTATGATAAGCTTTGATTCAAATTCCTAGCACTAAATCCCTCACGGGTCAGAGCGCAAGCACTTTATTCACAGTAAAAATCATCAGTGCAAGGTGTCACAATTTCTAAGTAACCTTACTTCTGCCACGAATCAGTTTGTAGATATCAGTTGTAGTTCAAAAAAAATCCTTATAGTTAACACTTAATTAGAAAATATATTTTTGGTAAGGTTTATTATAAATTTATAAACATAATACGTATTACATTTTCATTTTCCTGACTGAAAAGTCTGAGTTGTAATATGTATTCGAATTTACTTTATAATTTAGTCTTAATAATCGAGCTAAATGTAAAATGTAGATTTTCTTCATTCATTATTATTTCACTAGAAATGCCAGTAACCTAGTAAATGTGTCCTAATTATATTAGAATATCATATATTTTTAAATGTATTTAGTTTTGTGGCCTGTTGGCAAACGAATGAAACTTAAAACTATTTAAACTAACTCACTGACTGTGTTGTACAGTGTACTACATCGAAAGGTTGTAATGACGATAAATGTAAGTGAAATTATCTTTGATTTCATTGACGCATTGTTATAATAATAATGGTATACATTATTATATAATTACATTTTTTTGATAAATTGCTGCCCTGATGGATAAACTATATTCCTGTGAAATTTCCTATAAATCCGTTGAGCAATTTTGCATGAAAGAGTAACAAACCGCAAACGTTCACCCGTTCAAACAAAATTCAGATTTAGTATTTCATTAGAAAACTGTTAATACTCAATTTGGCACTATGACTTGAAAGTTCTCAAAAATTAAAGTAACAAGTACATCAGAATATAATGTTATGTACGGCAAAGAATGATAATGGGGTTTCTTGGTGAACGGTGGTCTTTATCTAGTGTTGAAAAACTTGCCCGGATTGGTACCACCGCCTTACCTATTCCTGCCACCACAACGGCCAATGCTTGCCGTTGACGTGTTTCGATTTGTAGGGTAAGGTAGCTGGTAAACTTACTTTAGCTTGAGGCCTAACATCCCGGCCTTAGGTTGGCAACGCTCCATACCAACTTTAGTGTTTCTGGGCGGCGGGAATTTCTTACCATCAGGAAATCCGTCTGCTTGTTTGCCTTTCGATATCATTAAAATAAAAAAAAGGTGTGTCACGTGTGATTCACACACGATAGAAGTGAAACTTTAGTAAATCGACAAAAGAATGAGATGAATAATATGTATTTGTGTCTCTTACCTGTCGTTTTTCCGTTGCACCCTTTTTGAAATCACAACAATTCTAAAGAAGTTTCACTTCAATAATAATAATAAACAGAAATTAGAAGTGAATATGATACTCGCTACACTATCTTCATAACACTTTCAAGTGTAAATTGTTTTAGGTAGCTGCTTGTTTGTTGTTCACCTACAAAAATGTAATTTGCAGTATTTTCTTGTTTATTTTTGCCTTGCTTAACTTCGAATGGCTAATGCCATAGTAAAGTTGAAAATTGTATTCGAACTTTAATTCGTTAAAGCTAATAGCTTTTTATGTATTTTTATCTGTTTCATAACAACTGGTATTGTTTAAAATTGTTTCAATAATTTTAAGTTTAAAGTATAAGTCCCACATTTCTAACAGAATGAAAAAAAACGATATTGACTTATAGCCTTGCATATTGTATTTAGTCACGCACTGATGACGCTGTGTCTATGTCCAACTATGATGCTTCAGAAAGGCATGCATAGGAAAAAATTGTGAATCAATTGAAGGGTTGGGTTCGAGATTGGTTTAACTGATTTTTTTTTTCAAAAAATAGTTTTAGGTATCGTTGGATTCAGAAAGAAATAATCTATCTAAGGCCCTTTTAAAAATAACAAGAATCGCATTATATCTCGAGATATTCAGTCTTAAAACGGTTTAACTGACACATAATATGTCGAGATCGGTAGTACCAAAAATATTGAATATTAATTAAAATTACATAAAATATTATAATTATCTCAGTTCTAATATAAAAATTTATTATATTTTGACTAAACTAAAGACCAAAAACTATTTTGACTTATAACAACCGCCATATTTGTGGCGAATTTACTTAAATAGAATTGAAAATAATGATCCCAATGTTTAAAATACTATTTGCGTCAAATCACGTATTTGTCAGTTAACCCATTCTCGAACTCAACCCTTCAATTTAGACACCGTAAGAAAGTCTAACTTAAATAGACATGAACGTGACGTTTCTCCTAAGGCAAACATTTTGGCAATCACACGATTGACTTTGATTTTATATAGCTATGCTTATAAATAAGTTGGACTTCTAACAATAAAAATATTAAAAAATAAAATTCTTAACACTAAATTGTCATATCATAGCATATCATAGCACTAAATTATCCAAATGATATTCTACCTAGACAAATATACCTTTATAAATCTAAATTTCGACATTATTCAAGACTGAATAACTTTCATAATACCTAGTTGCAAACAAAAGCCGTTTCTTTACATTATGACAATATTATAACGCTTTGGGTGGTTCTCATTATGTATTCAGCGCGGAATTTAAATTCAAAGAAGAGATAAAAATTAAAAACCAGAGCCGGAATAAAGTAGTAAGATTTTCGCTTATGGCAGAGAACACTAACTAGGCGAAGCGTATGAAAGAAATTATGGCACAGAATTTCATTCTCCGGAGGGTGATTCCATTATTCTTGATTTACAAAAACTTATGTAGGGTGTTTCTTCAATCCTTACTAGAATTAATTTTAGAATACATTTTGTTTTAGATTAATGATTTATATATTTTCTTTTAGATCTCATAAAGTAGCTTTTTCTTATGATATTAAAAGGCAAACAAGCAGACGGGAAATCCGTCTGCTTGTTGTTGATTGATGAAAGTTGATTTTATTTTAAAAATGGGAAAATACTATTTGAAAAATCTAACTAGAAACCTCATATTAGCTAATGCCAGCATTAGACTTCTAGATCACACAGAAGAACACAGCAGGTGACAATCTGTTAATACAGGTTACAGGATTATTTAACGAATGTGGTCTCATAATTAGTTACCTATTCCTGACGTCATAGTTTCAATGCTCACTATTTTCATGTTCTGTGTA
>NJDD01001215.1:153571-168493 GCA_002245505.1 Calephelis nemesis | reverse complement strand
TGCCACCTATCACAACGTAGGACTTAGTGTCTTTGGCTAGTCGTGGGTACGCTGGTTGTGCCTCTGCCTACCCCTTTGGGGATGAAGAACGCTTACTTGCTTCACAGATCTAATAAGGGTACTTGTGACGCGTCATAATCCTAAAACCAGCCACCGGATCGGAACGCGGCCTCTGACTGAAAAGATCCGGGATATGAGATAATTCATAATATTTTATGCCATAAGGCAGCGAACAAGAAAGCGGATCCCCTGATGGTAAAATATAACCGCATTCTATTAGACACCATAGATGTTCTAGGTGTGCCACTTTCCGGTGTTGCTCACTTACTAAAAACAAATGCTGACCGGAATTGGCTAAGGCCTGGATAGGTAGGCCATACATCACATTGCGGGTTTAAGTAGTATCCTATTCTAGGTAGATTAGTGTAAGGTATCGCCTATGTGCTCTAGAGGTTCAGTTGTCGCACTTGACTGCATGAGGTCCCGTGTTCCAGTCCCGGGTCAGGCAACAAAAAGAAAATTGGGTTTTTCCAATTTTGTAATAAAAAAAAACGTTGTTCGGGATTGGATATGTGCCCAGTTGGCGATAGGCTTGCCACCTATCTTATTGTGAGACTTAGTGTCTTCGGCTAATCGTGGGTGCCCTGGTTGAGCCTCTGCCTACCTCTTCAGAGAAATGGGCATAAAGATGCTTACTTACTTCACATAGACCATATTAATGGTACTTGTAAAGTGTCATAATTCTAAAACCTACCACCGTACTCACTGTACTTTTACTTTTATTAGGAAAATAATAATACAGGCAGCGAACAAGCTTGCGGCTCCCCTTATTGTAAGCGACAACTGTATTCTATAGATGTTGTTGTAGGTGTGTCACTTTCCGGTGTTGGTCACTTACTAAAAAAATGCTGACCGGTATTGGCTAAGGCCTGGATAAGTTGGCCACTTATCACATTGCGGGTCTAGGTAGTACCTTAAGCTAATCATGGGTGATGACCCAAATCCCGAACAGGTAGAAAGAGGTACACTCTTTCTACTTGTTCGGGATTTGGGCGTGAAGATACATAAATTAAACGTAATGCAACATTTAAAAATAGCGTTAAAATCGATAATTGGTGATTATCGCGCGGAGATTACCAAGCTTTTATTCAATTAATTGGTTACACCAAACGCAAATCCCTTTCAATTAGGAAAATAAGCTCACTGTAATGGAGGCTGCTCATAGAATTTAAAAAAGTGGCTAAGTGCGAGTCGCACTCGCTCATGAAGGGTTTCGCAGCAATAAATATCATATTAATAAATTAATAATGTAAAGCCTTTGTGGTCTTGTGGTTCAGTTGTTGTACTTGACTGCAAAATGTCCCAGGTTCGAATCCCTTGTCGGGGAACAAAAAGAAAATTGGATTTTTCCAATTTTCTAATGAAAAAAAATATTGCTCGGGATTGGAAATGTGCCCGATTGGCAATAGGCTTGCCACCTATCACATTGTGGGATTTAGTGTCTTCGGCTAGTCGTGGGTGCCCTGGTTGTGCCTACCTCTTCGGCGATATGGGCATTATGATACTCTTTCAATTAATTTCAAATACAGTTTCGGTTTATGTCTCAGTGACAGCTAATTTCACCCTTAGCTAAAAGTAAATTTCCGTGTTAGCGTGTTACTAGGTGGTAGAGTTTCGCATTTACTCGTCCGGATTGGTATCACCGCCTTACCTATTTCTACCACCATAACGTCAATGCTTCCCGTTAATGAGTTTCTGTTCGAAAGTTAAGATAGCCGGTAAACTTACTTTTGCTCTAGGCCTAACAGCCCGGCCTCAGGCTGGTAACGCACCAATATCAACTTAAGTGTTTCTAGGCGGCGTGAATTTCGTACCATCGGGATACCCGTCAGTTGTTTGCCTTCCATTAACATAAAAAAAAACATCTACACCTACCTACCCACACTAATTGATTTGATGAAAAAAATGGGGTGTAGAAAACCCCTAAATTTTCACATAATACATCTTTATATTAAGTTCGAAGAGCATAGCTTTTACAGTTTCGAGAAAAAGAGGCTGTGGCATACGGTCAGACAAACCGACATGACGAATCAATAAGTGTTTCGTTTTTCAATTTTTGCTTACGGAACCCTAAAAATCATTGGAAGTTGTTTTTATCTTGAACTTTGTAAAATATTTTGTTTAACAGTTACGAGGTCATGACTATTTTAATACAACAATGTGACAGCTAAAAATGTCACAAACTTGTCAGATTAACTTTACAGTCACATTTTCTTTTTATTCCTTTGCTTCACGTTGACTAAGTTATTTTTTTACTTGCTGTTTGCCCGCGACTTTGTGAGCTTATAAAAGATTTTCATTCAAAATTTCATTTTTAAATGTAGTATTTGTTTATTGTATTTAAATTTGTATTTGATTTAAAAAAAAACGGGTATGTCAAACTCTTATATTTAACTAAATTAACTTAATTCCATATTTTTAAAATAGTATTTTTGGTTTCATTTTTTTAATTGATAATGTCGCACGCACTGTTATCTTCAACTACAGTCGTATCCAACTTCATCGAAATCGGTAGAGCTATGAAAATGTTTTAGAGAGAAAGACACATTTATAATATAAGTATGAAGTTTGTATAGTTTTTAGACTTTCATCCCCCTTGTTATACTGTGGGGGCGATTTTTAAAAAAGTAAGCACCTTGTATTTGAACTTGTTCTTCTAATACGTATATGTCAAATTTCATCATAATCGGTCGAATGGTTTAGCCGTGAAAGCGTAGCAGATTTAAAATTCACATTTAGAATGTTAGTGTGGAAATGTTGATTCTAAAAATAAAGCATATTGGTAGTAACTTTCTTTCTTGAATCATCCATAGGAGTAGTGTAAAGAGTTACGGAGACTCTTATTATTTGAGAATTGTTTTGGTACCATAGGAATGTGGAGGAAGCTGGGCAGTTTGACAAGAATCGTGACACTAGGCACTCGATACTTGCCTACTTTGCATTGGACTTGGGGTGAAGATATAATATATTGATACATGTATGTACTTTCTTTCAATGGTCGGTACGTAGAAAAGAAAAGTTTGGAGATAATGCGATAAAATACAGCTCTATGTGACGATATTATAATATCTGGTACACTAAGTTGATAAAATCAAAACGTGGGAATTAGTACAGGATTACAGGTAGAATTTTAATCGCTTATTACTATCAAGCTGATTTTTCCTGAGTACTTTTGTCTTTTGACGTTTACTTTTGACTGCACGCCCAATCTACAGTAATGTTGGTAAATGGTAGCTTAATAGACCCCAAGGATAAAATATGTTGATTTGACTAATTTTAAAAATTTATTACTAACTGAATTTTTCTTGAATGCATTGTTTTATTTAGATATCTACATACCTAGTTACATAACTGATTGTGAAACCAATTACAAATAAGTATACTATACTTTAATTGTTGCAGAGAGTTTTAATTTCTTCTCAAAATATTTTCCTGTGTTGATCCGGGAGTAGAATAAACAATCTGTCTATCTGCCAGCCAAATTGTAAAAAGCGAGGACTGGTTAAAATATAGGTCATTGCCTACAAGACGACTGGCGCTAGAGTGCTGTACAGCAACTTGACGGGTAAGGATCCACAGCCTTATCTATACCTGTCGCCATAATGACTTTGTCATGTTCCGGTCTGGAAGGTATGGTAGATGGAAGACTGGGACTAACAGCCCGGCTGCAAGACAGCGACGCACCTGTAACGTCTATGGTGTATGTAGGCCACGCTTGTCTTTTACTCATCAGACTCGTATGCGTGTTCGCTGATCTGTCACATAAAAACATATTTTATTGTACACTAGACAATGCGGAGCTCATTTTTTTAAGACTTCACATTTAATAAACCTAATGCTAAATTCCTATGACAAAGTGTCACCAAAATTATTGATAATGAATTTTTAGAACCATTTTTAATATTTAGAGAGCAGATTAAATAAAGTTGTTTAAATAGTACGTCGAAATCAATTAAAAATTTACTTTAAAATGTTGAGCCTGATAATATTAAATAGCAATGTAGCCAATTTGAAAATAGTAGATAAACGAGAAAATGATCGAAAAAGCATGGGCCATTTGGAATAGTTAGAAACAGTATAGTCATAATTGTTGCATATCAAAATGTAAAAGTACTATGTTATTATAAATCTGATGGTTTGAGCAATTGCTAAATTATTTAAGAAATTCCACCGGTCAAATCGCTCGGGTTTTGTCTGAGGAATGTCAGGGGACTACGTTAATGTCATGTCTGTATAAAAAGCATCAGTGAAGGAAGATATGCAAGTCTACAGGAATTATGAAACTTGAAACTCGACACTCTCTGCCTAAGACGCCCATGATTCAGCGTCAAGATATGCATCTTGAAATTCTTGTGTCACAATATTAGTTACCGTGCTCCTCAAAAACGGCTTTAACGATTTTTACCAAATTTTCTATGCCTATTCAGTAGATATGAGAATCAACTGCTTTTTTTAATATTAAAAGGCAAACAAGCAGACGGATTTCCTGGTGATAAGAAATTGACGCCGCTTAAAGACACCAAAAGTTATAATATTAGGCCTCGAGCAAAAGCAAGTTTATCTGCTACCTTACCCCCGAACCGGAACAAGTCAATCGCAATCACTGACGTTATGGCGGCAGGAATAGGTAAGGCGGTGCTATCAATCCGGGTGAGGCGCTGCGAAACTCTACCACGTCTAATCAGATGGCACGGTGTTAGTGAAGGTAAGCCTTTGCTCACCTTTTATGAGTTACCTGGCAGGAAGGCAGATGGTCTATTCTGCAAATGAGCCCGGACCAACACGGGGACTTTCATATCTTTGTTGCTATCTATTTTACAAAAATCACATTAAAAGAAATAGCAGAATAACGTCTGCTGGGTCAGCTAGTAGGTTATTTATAAACATTTATCATGGTAAGTAGCTACTGTAACTTTCGATAAATAAAAAAAAAAGGAAAAATGTTGGAAACTTACAAATATACAAAGTAAAAATTGATTCCTTACAAAGTTGTTTACTTTGTAAGAAATCAATTGAGATGTTACAAACTCTCAATATCCTTAGTCATCTAATATTTATGGCTCATCTTAACAATCGTTACCAACCAAGGAGTATAGAAGTACTATTTAAATTATGCGCTTCGGCTATATTCGTCAAGCTTAAGAAATCCGAATGCATTTTAAAGATATCTATATAGAGTTGTTATTACATAATTAATCATTTCAAAATTAAGATTTATTAAATTTAGAGTAGGTCAGCTAATTTAAAAATAAAAGTATGTACGAGTATAAAGGGATAAAAAGGGATAAAAAGAGTTAAAAATGTAAAACCGAAGCACATATCTTAAATAGGTAGGAATTTGTTGACCGCCTCGTTGGCCGAGTTGCTAGCGTACACGCCTAACTTTAGTGACCAACCGAGGCTCGTTTTTGATTCCTGACTGGGGCAGGCATTTGTGTGATGAACATATTTTAGATGTCTGCATTTCCGGGTCTGGGTGTTTATTAAATTTATTCTGGTATTTAAGAATTAAAATCTGACTTCTGATATAGCATATTACTATGTCGATTTTAGGGTTAGAGCCAATTTGTGTAACTTGTTTGTATTTATTTTTATGTTATAACAATTGAAGAAATATGCTTATGTTAAAATTATGACCAGTTTTATATCTTATAACGGGCAAGTTGCAATAATAGGTATTTCCCTGTGTTAATTTGGGTTCACTGGGTTGAAAACATATTGTACGATTCTTTAAAATAATAAAATAAATGAATAAATATCCCTGGAAAAGTTTCACAAATTGAATCTAACCCTAAAGTAAGAAAATTACATGCTTGGGTTATGGGTGTTAGTCAAAGATTCTAATAAATAGAAATACTTATATAGATACCAGAATAAATTTAATGAGCATCGGGTCTGGGTCGGATCGGATTTCATTTGTCATTTAACTCCTAATTATTGTTAATTTATTTAATTATACTTTCTATGATACTTATTTTGCAATGAAAGAAACTTCGTTTCAATAGGGTGTCCCACGTGTGACATCTCAGGCAGTATTTCAAATTCGAGTCCGGAGTTGAGACGCCAACAAACAAAGTGCATCCTCAACTAATGCATTGAAAACATTACTAGGTTATACCATAACAACTATCTTCATATGTATTCATCATTTATATTTATGTATACAAAAAGCATTACGAAAATATTGCCTTAGGCTAGAATTTAACATGTTCTCACTTTGGATGCCTTTTGTAACAGTTCTTAATCTCGGATGCTGGTTTCCACATTGCCACATTTACCTACAGGTAAAAAATAGACATCTTTCCATATTCAATTACCAATGAAATAATTAATCTGTCTGTTGATTGTAAATGTTAGTTGGCTAAATTGAAAATACGATGATGCAATTAACTAAATCTACCAATCGCGAGGCTCGGTTTCGATTCCCGACGGGGGCAAACATTTAGAAGTCAGAAGTCTGAATTTTCGGGTTTAGGTGTTAATAAAATTTGTTCAGGTATATTTTAAAGTATTTCTGTAAGTACATTAAGATCGTTGACTAATACCCATAACACAAGTATATTATTATAATTTGCTTACTTTGGTATTAAATTTAATTTGTGTAACTTTCCAGAGAAATTTATTTGTTACTTACTGTGTAAAGGACTTATAGTAAACTCAAGACTTACCACACTGTAACCAGCCCATGTATAATTTTTGCTTCACAAACTCTGGACACATCCCTGAAAACCTACCATTAGTCCTGTGCAACAACTGTCATTTAGTATTTATATTCAAAAGTTTATACAATATAATATAATCTAATATAAGTTTATGAAATCTTAACTCTTTACAATTGTGTTTGATATCTATGTGAATACTTATAGGTAGTGCCTTTTCTCTGAAAGATCCCAAATATAGTTTTCAAAATTTCATTTAATTTGCTCATTTTGTCGGGTGGTAGTTTGTTCAAACAATTTTTTAGGTTCTCAACAAACTTATCCATGTCTTTTGTAATATCTCTATGATCTCCGTTACTCCAATCTATTAGATTTTTATTAATATTTTCCCACGGAGTTGTTGGGTTAGATAAATGGTCTTCTAATAATTGTAGTAACTCTCGAAATGCAACTGTTTTAGCTATAACATGTTTGTGTGTGTCTGAAGTAATAACAACTGGCATGTCCTTACGTAACAAAAAAATTTTTAGTATAGAAAAAATCGCACGGTTTGTTGAAGTTTGCTGTGTTTCAATATCTGTTATCAATTTATTAATTTTACTTCGTATTTCATCATCAAATAAATTAATAAAATCGGGATCTCTAAGGGACTCCGTTAAAGCGTCAGTAGCATGTTGCAATTTATCATCTTTTAACTGCAGCATAATATTTAGAAACTCTCCAAAAAAATTAATGAACTTTGAATTCGTTCGACAAATTCCTAATTCATAACATGCTCGTTCATATTGTATTTCATTTTCTTTATCGATTGATTTTTTAAATAGTTCTCCGTTTTCCACGGACAAAAGATTAAACATGCGGGTCAAAATTCTATTTGATGTATCGATAACATTAAATATAAGTTTTTGGGTACCGGTTCTAGTCCTAATTTTAACGTTATCTCGTGTTTGATTAAAAAATAAATCAATTTTTTTCTTAAATTGTTTTCTTATTTGTTTATAATATTTGTGTGATATTTGACTTCTTAGGGTTTTACCTATGTCATCAAAAACTTTAAAAGATTGGTTGTAGACATAAAGTGTGAACTGATTAACCAAGGGTTCATCAATAATTTTATGTTCCTTTACATAAATGCTATTTTTAGAGAAATTCATATTTTTGATATATCTTAAGTGATGGTCAGAATTAACAAAAGAATGCATAAATCCTGTCTTGTTTTGTGATATGTTTATTTTATTTTTTAAATTGCCATTAATTACATTATATTTTTGATCTTCAAATGAACTTTGGCTTGTTTGATTATAGTTTTCAAAACTGTTTATACTTTCTTTTGGTAACAAATAAAAAGTATTATTTTTATTCTTTTCATTTTCATAACTATTTCTCTTGTGGAATTCTATTTTTTTAATGTTTCTTTCTTTTTTTGTCGAAACTTGTAATGTTTTATTTTTTTTCATATGTTTATGTTGAATGTTTTCCATGATTTCACTGTCTACAAGTGGTTGAGTGGAATAAAAATTTTCTTTTTTTATCAAACTAGATCTACTCTTTTCTTTTTTGTTGTATGTTTTATCAAATTTGTAATATTCAATTTTGCGGTTTTTTTCCTTAGTATTTTTGTGTTGATTCTCGTGTTTCGTTATATTATTTTCAGTACTTTTAAATTTGATTTGTTTCTTGACTTTTTTCCTACTGTTCTCATATTTATGATTATCTCTATTATGAAATTTTGGTTTGTTTTTCCATAAATAGCTACGTGAGACATTATCTAACATGTGCCCCTTTTCTTTCTTAGCAGGTTCTGTAGTAACGTTATTTATTTCTGATATGTTGTATTCGTAATTCCATTTTGGTCCTAAATCTAATAAGCCATCAATTCGCAGGTTTATGCCCAATACTTCTGCATGAATACCTGCAATAATTTGTTTCTCTATACAAATTAAAATAAAAGTTTTAAAGAGTGTATGTTGTACAACAAAGATATAGAAAAATAGTTCAAGACTCAACAACATAATAAGTTGTGAAACTTTTTTAATATTTTGTCTGTCTGTGTGTCCGTTTATATCTGGCCGCTGTTCACACCGGATCCACAGATTCGATCGCGATGGAATTTGCCGTGACGGTATTTTATGTTGTGAGTAATACGCTTTATGTTGTTAGTAATACGCTTTATAATAAAAATAGTTGGAGTAAATTGTTAAAAATATTTAAAAATTTACTCAAGGGAATTAGAAAAGAGAAAGAAAATCAAATGAATGTATGGCCATAAATCATAAACGCATGGTCTGATTTAATATATCCCTTCTTCATAGAATATATGTAACAAGTTGTTTCGTAATTTCCAGGTCACAAGTTTCGCAGCATAACTGATATAAGCACTAAAGTGTAATGTGAAGCTGCTTGACTTGCTCTATTTGTAGAAAGTATAGATTGCTTTGCAATGTCCACATTCCTGTGTTTTTTTTTTTTGGTTTGCTGTCCCATAAAATGTCTTTAACTGGAGAAAACGCAAAAAATCTTAATAGCAAATGTGGACAGAAATATAGATTTATAATATTAGACTATAATATCGCATCCGGTAAACTTTATATATTCAGGTCCCCTTGAAAATTACATACTTAACGTCAACAAAACCGGTCTAGCCATTTTTGAGGAGTTTGTGACAAGGATACGTGCAGAAAAATTTTGTATTATTACTTTAAATGGAATTGAATATAAATAAAACAATGAAACGATTTTTTCCCCTCATATCATCAAGAAAGAAGCGTGTTTGTTCGCTATTTTGTTAAACATAAACATGTTTTTGTTCTTTTTGCGACGTAATAATAAATGAACCTTACCTAATACAAATAGGAAAACTACTTTCATATCACAGAAGATATTCTAGAAAACATGTTTGGATTAAATAAACGAAATATCAATAAATTTCGTTTTGTTAATAAAATTCAACACTATAATATTTTATTAGTATGCAATAAAATTCTTAAGGCAGAAACACAAAACCGAGTTGCGTTTAGGCTGTATGACGTAGCGGCACCGCAGTGCGCTTATGTGTTATGGCCCTTAGATTGAATCTGTGTTAAAAATGAATTTTATTAATTTCGACTTAATTTACTTACTACTTTACTAAGAGTAACTTTGAGTTATCTTTTAGATTAAATAACTGCTTCATTTTTAACCGATCCTAAAAAGTAGGAAGGTTCTCAATTAGACTGTACTTTTTTGTTTTTTAGAAAGATAAGTCATAATTCCGAGATGATCCAATATCAATTTTATCATGATGCGACAAATTATTTTTCAGTCATACTCAACAGTGCATACATATTCCACTACTTACGAAGTCGTCAAAACAAATGTAAAAATGTAGGTACGCAATGTATGTAACTCAAAAATGACTAGTAGGATGTTAATGAAATTCAGTCAGGATCGTTTAGGAAACATTTTCTATCTTTTCCACCTCGTGGGTCAAGTGCATAGCGTACACGTTAACTACATCGACTAACCGCGAGGCTCGGTTTCGATTCCCGACGGGGGCAGCCATTTGTGTGACAAACAGTTAGATGTCTGCATTTCCGGGTCTCGGTGTTTCTTAAATTTATTCTGGTATCTATTTATGTATTTCTATGTATTAGTATCGTTGACTAACACCCATAACACAAGCATGTAATTTGCTTACTTTGGGGTTAGATTAAATTTGTGTGATTTGTCCAGGAATACTTCTTTATTTCGAAAAAATAACTGTCAAATTGCAACGTTGTAACCAATGAAATAGTTAGAGTCAGTTATTGCAGTTTTACCGCGATTAATTATTCATGTGTACGTTCTAGTGTTAAATCACTACATAATATAAAACAAAAACGTCCCTTTGTATGTTTAAATCTTTCGAAATACGCAACGGATTTCGATGCAGTTTTTTATCAATAGATGAAGTGTTTAAAGAGGAAGATTTTAACTTTATTTTTAGTAACATTAATTAATTAAATTTCGTGACAGGTGAACATTTATTTAAAGGTCCGGAACGGAACCCTATACACATATAAATGTATATACACTTCGGGCCGCAAGTATACAAATATAATGAAACCATTCCTAATAAAAGGACAACTAACTTATAACAAAATTATCAACTACAACTTTAAAGGCAGGATCCAAGTATACTTGAAGCATACCCCCTGGCGACAGTACTTGTGACATTGGCTGTGTCTCCACAGAAGTTACTGCAGTTTTCGTTATTTCCCCGCAGTCGTTTGTCATTTCTTACCCCGCCCTCTCATATAAATACAAACAGTCGAGGGAGCTCTGAAATTTAGAAATTCCTTTGTGTCGGCGCGTCGGCATCTCTTTGCCTTTATGCCTTTACATCTACAAATTTTCAGATTTATTCTTTGAATAATTTTTGCGGTAGATTGTCAGCTTTGATATTCAATTGGTTTGGGGTCGCCACATTGGTGAAGAGTTTCGGTTTTTCAGTTATTAATTTTTCACGTCTATGGCAACCCTTTGTGCAACTTTCTTTGATGTTACTTTTTATCACTGCTGGCAATATAAATAATTTTAATATCGCATATGGAATACGTGGTATAAATATGTTTTATACATTTAAAAAATAGTTTGAGTAAGAAAGAACGAAGTGTTACTTTTTGGGATCCGTGTTTCACTTTACTACACTATGTTGTCTGTTCGTTTGTCAAACTATATTTCTCAATATCGACCCTTTTGGTCAGTACCAAGCTGACATTTATACTAGTTATTAGTAAAAAACTATAATCAAAGCCTTTCGCGTTTTTTTCAATCGCCTCTGTGGTCTAGCGGTTCAGTTGTTGGACTTGAGGTCCTAGGTTCAAATCCCGGGTTGGGGCAACAAAAAGAAAATTGGAAAAATCCAATAAAAAACCTCACCCGGGTTGTAAATGTGGCCGGTTGGCGATAGGTTTCCCACCTATTACATTGTAGGACTTGGTGTCTTCGGCTGGTTGCCTACTTTTTCGGGGATATGGGCGTAAATTTTTTTTTTTTGTTGCCATATTTTAAGGATATGGATTACAGTATAGGGCAATATATGGAGCCTGCTCAAAATCTCATCTCAGTTTGGAGTCACTCAAGGCATCCCTGATGAAAGCTGCGGCTGATATTGACATCGAACTCATGCGTGCTTCTGTAGACAACTGAGCCGCATAGATTGAGGGCCTGTGCTGAAAATTGCGGGGCTCATTTTGAGTAAACGTAATTAACATAAGAAGGCACGTTTTGTTTAGTTCATTTTGAAAAATTAATGATTATTCTAAAAATACATACACATACATACAAATCTTCATGCCAAGTCCCTTACGGGGTAGGCAGAGAGTATCGAGTGTCAGACCTCACGATCCTGACAAACCTGTCTTGCTTCCTTCACATTCATAACCCTTTTCATACAAACACGCCGGTTTCGGACACTCTTGACTCCACCCTCGGATAATATCCGATTGATCTGATCGTGAAATGTCAGCCTTGGTCCCCTCGGGTACCTACATCCATCCACGTTCGCATTGTATATCTGCTTTGTCAATCTTTCACCTGTTATTCTTTCTACATGACCGAACCAGCGGAGCATGCCCTTTCGCATTTTAACACCAACACTTTCTTTCAATCCCACTCTTTTTTTTTCAATCTCACTGTTACGAATGCGGTCAGCAAGCGTTACACCACAAATTTTCCGTAGTGCTCTCAGGTGATTATTATTTAACAAAAAAAAAACGATAATTTGCACTCCGGGAGTGTCGGCAGAAGTAAAAACTTGAATATTAACGTTGTACATTTTTTATATTTTGGAATGGTTAGGGAATAATTTTTCACGAATTGCTTTAATTATCAGTGTGAAAGTACTATCATTTATGTGGTAGAACATAATATTCATTTATTGCGCTATCGAACACAAACACGACAACACGAACATTCTAACGAATTTTCGATCAGGTCACGTGTCCTGACGCGAGTTTAGAAGTTTTTACCCATTCAAAAAAAGTGCGCTAAGTCGCTAAAGAAGTTTTTACTTCAATAAATATGTGACAGACTTAGTAGTATAAGTAACATATCAAGTATACCTTTTAGAATAAAATTTAAAATTATGGCATTCTAGACTAAATGAAAAGAAACACAAATGACGATTTTATAGCTCCAAGCAGTATCTGACATAGAAGTAAACATTAAAATAACTTTATTAATTATTTTTGATTAATAATAAAGCAATTAAACACTTTTTGGTGTATTGGAATCCAGCGTAGAAATCTTGTGGCACGATTTATAAAATCTTAATTTGGTCCATAGATAATCGAATGTCAAATATTTTATGGTAATAAGATTATACTTATATCACGATTTAAACCGAACATTCTGGCATCTATCGATATTTATTAGACTAGATATTTTGTCTGGAAATGTATTTAATCTAAAGTAAAGGCAAAGTGGCAGTTGATGCACCACTTAGGGGGTTCCGCGGTATCCAAAACGTACTTTTAATTGACTTTAAAAAAAGAGGATAGTATGCATTTGACTGGTATACTTTTTGTATATGTTAATAGATTTGTCAATAATTTTTAGGTTAGCACCGCACCATTACCACCTGTGGTGTCCCTAGGCGGCATCAATTTGTCTTCGAATATAAAAATAAAAAAGAAAAGGACAGAACCGATTTCAAATATTTTTTTTTGCGAGAGCATACTTCCAAGGTGAAATCCTAGAGAAATCGAAGAAAATAGTTAATTTTTGTGTTTGTAGATAATTTATTGAAATCCAAGTCAATTTCAAGAAACTTCAAGAAGACTTCAACTTCACTTTAAAAAACCCATAGTATAATATTTAACTGTAACAATGCTTGCATTATATAGTTGAATATTATAACGCTTGCATTTTTACAGTTAAATATTATATGGGTCCAAGCATCCCCCGTTTCCCCCGTGTTGGTCCGGGCTCCTCTGCAGAATAGACCATCTGCCTTCCTTGCCAGGCAGCTCGTAAAAGGCGAGCATAGGCTCACCGTCACTAACACCGTGCCATCTGACTAGGTGGTAGAGTTAAGCAGCGACTGGCTCGGATTGGTACCACCGCCTTACCTATTCCTGCCGCCATAATGTCATGACGTGTTCCGGTTTGGAGTGTAAGGTAGCTGGTAAACTTACTTTTGCTCGAGGCCTAACATTTTGACCTCAGCTTGGCAACGCACCAATACCATCTTTGATGTCTCTAGGTGGCGTGAATTTCTTACCATCAGGAAATCCGTCTGCTTGTTTGCCTTCCTATAACATAAAAAAAATTAAAAAAAAGATCCGAATAGTGATTTGTAAGTTATGCCTAATGTGAGCGCCCCAAAGATAGCCACTGATACAAAATGTTCCTTTCACGAAATGGCTTTAAGTTTAACTGGAGTTCGCTCTTATCCATATGTACAGATGCTATATGTCCACTGCAAAAGTTCTGTGATACATATGGTCGTTGCATCTGTTTATACTTCGTAATACGATACGTAAAAAAGACGGGTTGCACTCCGGGAGTGCTGGTAGAAGTGAAAACTTGAATATTAACTTTGTGCATTTTTGATATTTTGGAATGGTTAGGGAATAATTTTGCACGAATTGCTTAAATTTGCACGAATTATATGCAATTTCTTCAACGTTTATAGGAATTTTCGTACTGATAATAATTCTTTAACAAAACAAATTGTTAGGGAATTATTATCAGTACGAAAGTCTGTCATTTGTGGTAAAATGCAATATTCATTTATAGCGCTATCGTATACAAACATGACAACACGAACATTCGCGCAAGCGCCCTGCGCCGTCTTACATTTTCACTGAAACCAGTTGATATTATCATCATCGTTGCATTTATCCCACATCTGTGTTGTGAATTTCAAGGGTACACTACATTAGTACATACTGCTTTGTCCTTTTCAGTCTTCAGACAGCTGTCTTTAGAACGGTAAAAAGTGAAGTACTTTTTAATTAACTTTAACAATTATTTTATAATATTACAAAACCCTTTTTAAATAATAAAATCGCCTCTTTGGTCTAGCGGTTCAGTTGTCGGACTTGGCTACGTGAGGTCCCGGGTTCGATTCGATTGGAAATGTGCCCGGTTGGCGATAGGCTTGCCACCTATCACATTATGGGACTTGGTGTCTTCGGCTAGTCGTGGGTGCCCTGGTTGTGCCTCTGCCTACCTCTTC
>NJDD01001215.1:109230-141685 GCA_002245505.1 Calephelis nemesis | reverse complement strand
CACACAAACGCACACACATACACACGCACTCAAAACACTCTTATTTTTCTTGCGGGGATTAAAAAGAGGAATACATAAAGCAACTATGAGCAGGTTTTGTCAAAGTTACTCATAAAGCTATTATCTTCAACTAGCTACAATTCAAAAATATTGCCAAAAGTCTGCCTATTTGTCTCACTCAACCCATTTATTTTTGCTTATTCCCGCCATAAAACATAACGCTATTTCCTTATTCGAGTCAATAGCTTAGAATAATAAGCGATGGTGAGTAATATTAAAGTTATATGGACGTATGAACGAACGAGAAGAATGAAAAACTCCCCTACTATTGGTTCTCGATAGACAGTTTTGTATCGAAATAATCGATTGAAATCGGAAAACCTACTGAATGAATACATTTGCAGTAATTATAGAGAAACCGAAAAGAGATTTCGAGAGCAACAAATCTAAACAATACCTACCACGTATATCAACAGTTTTTCCGTCCGAAATCTACATGGATTTATATGAGCGATATTTTGTTTCTATTTTCTAAGCAAGCTATGGAGTTAGAGACGAAGTATACGGGTTTATTTGGCAGCGGTTAACTGTAAGATGTGATTTTTAATTTTACTTTTTTTATCAGTTTTTCTTTTAAAAATAAGATCAAGTCGTGTGTATATTTTATTTTTATTTAGTTTTTACACGCAACGACGCGCCTAAAAGCTTTTTTGTATAGTAAGGTAAGGTTTTTAGCTCTTTAATTTTTTTTTAATCTGACTTGTGGCTTTTGAGTTATATTTTAATAATGCATTTTTGTTGAAGTGAATGACTTTGTAATGAAATGGTTGTCATTTTTTAACCAACATAAAACGGAGGAGGTTTCATTGTCTTTATTTCATATACATTGTCGCGATTACTCAAACAATAGCAAACTTATTTTGATGGTTCTTTTTTAGAAATAATTCCGAGGTGGTCTCACTTACTTATTCATTCGTATATTATGGTCCATGTCGTCGTCCATGATCGACTTCATTAATGATAATGTCGTCAAACAGACAAAAAATGTGCATTATAAGGTATAACTCCCCGTGTTGGTCCGGGCTCTTTTGAAGCATAGACCATCTGCCTTGCTGCCAGGCAGCTCGTAAAAAGCGGGCGAAGGCTCACCGTCACTAACACCGAGAAATCTGACTATGTGGTAGAGTTTCGCAGCGACTCGTCCGGATTGGTACTACCGCCTTACCTATTCCTGCCGCCATAACGTCATGACGTGTGCCGGTTTGGAGGGTAAGGTAGCCGGTAAACTTACTTTTGCTCAAGGCCTTGTTCCCGGCCTCGGGTTGGCAACGCACCATTTTTTTTTGGTGTCTCTAGGCGGCGGAAATTTCTTACCATCAGGAAATCCGTGTGCTTGTTTACCTTCCAATATCATTAAAAAAAATAATTCATACTACTAATGAAATATTTGTGAACCATTTCGAAGTCATATATTATTTTCGAAAAAATAATCATAGAATCGAAACGTTGTATCTAATAAAATAGTTGGAGTTCGTTTTTGCAGTTTTGTCACCACTGCTTGAGAGCTGTTATTTGTTGTTGTAATTTAACTGACTTCTAAAAAGAGGAGCCATTATCGAGTTCCGTTCTGGACGGTAGGTTGTCCGGTAGGTTTGTTGTACACATGGTTACAAAATTGTAACCAACCAGTAACATCTATTATGTTTACAGGCTACAGTTTTCTCTTATCACCGGGAGAGCTAATTGTTTGTTAACTTACGAAACATTTAAATTGAAAATGTTCAATAACTACCGACAAATACTTGACGCAATATGGATATGAAATATGTCGAACACGACAGTTTTCAAACTAAAGAAACCACATCGTAATCGGTCCAACTGTTTACAGTTTTCTTCTAACACCGGAAGAACTGTCTATTTGTTTGTTATCTCACGAAACATTTAAATTAAAAAGTTCAACAACTCCCGACATATACTTGCGATGCAGATAATAAATAATAAATATACCTGGACAAATCACACAAATAGAATCTAAACCCAAAGTAAGCAAATTATATGCTTGTGTTATGGGTGTTAGTCAACGATACTAATACATAGAAATACTTAAACAGATACCAGAATAAATTTAAATAAACACCTAGATCCAGGAATGCAGACGTCTAAATGTTCATCACACAAATGCCTGCCCCCGTCGGGAATCGAACCCGAGCCTCGAGGTTGGTCGATGTAGTTAGGCGTGTACGCTAGCCACTCGAACAACGAGGCGGTCAATGAAATGAAAAAAAATATGAACTATCTCGATCACGTCAGTTCTCAAACTAAAGAAACCACATCGTAATCGGTCCAACTGTTCAAAAGTTAGAATGCCTGAGACACATACAAATATACACGGGTACGTCTAACATATAACACCCTTCTCTTTCCGTGAATAACACTTCTCTTTTTCCATCGGGGGTTAAAACTACACAGTCTTTTGTTGTAATTAACAAAAACTTCAGTTTCCTAAACAATATTAAAAACTAAGTTACACAGGAAGTGACCCTAAATAACTTAGTTACTCTTGCAAATCTTAGCATCTGGCGCTTCCATGCAACTTGGCTGACCTCCAAGAGGTCATAGCTTGGGTAGTTTATTCGAAACATTGAAAGCCTTTGATCTGAGTTGGACGAAACTTTTTGACATTATCACATTCAGAGTTATGATGTAGGACTTCGTCAATAAAAATACTTTTTAGTTACGTTTATGTTTAACTTAGTAGTTATGAATAAATAAAATATGAAGCATGTTTATACGTGTATCTACTTTGGATAGTTGCACTTAGTGCGCTATAAGTCAGTCCGCCATTTTGAAATACATGTCATTTTAGATAATTGATAGAAGAAAGGCATAAATCCAAATAATCATTAGGAGGTTTGGCGCCATCGTGAATGAGGGTCGTAATTTTTTTATTATTATTGAGTTTCCTGTTAATATTGAGTGAAATTGGTTAATTTAGGTGGGAATTAGATTAATTTTGCACAAATGAAATAATCATGAAGAAATTAGTGTATCGTCCATTTTCTCGCTGCCGTCAAATCTCCTAGAAGAGCTTGATTAACGAAGTCACCGCTTTACTCAGGACCCTGACCTGATATTAATTTGTTTATAATGACTAAAAACTGTATAAAATTAACTAACTTGACATTGGCAAAGCAGTCGTGAGAAACGATCGAAAGCCATATTTATAAAAGAAGAAGAAAAAGAAATAATCATTAATTAATTTATGGCTACGATATTTGAGCGCTGTTGACAATACGCGTGGGGTTAACCATCTCTGGGCGATTTAAAAAAAAAGTATCTTCACGCCCATATCCCCGAAGGTGTTGGCAGAGGCACAACCACGGCACCCGCGACTAGCCGAAGACACTAAGTCCCATAATGTGATAGCTGGCAAGCCTATCGCCAACCAGGCACATATCCAATCCCGCGCAACATTTTTAAATTAGAAAATTGGAAAAACCAAATTTTCTTTTTGTTGCCCGGCCCGGGATTCGAACCCGGGACCTCATGCAGTCAAGTCCAACACCTGAACCGCTAGACCACAGCAGCGATTTTACCATAAAGTACTACTCAATATTTCAGTACCATTACATAAAAAGTTTATCTGGATAAACTGGCAACTATAAGAGCTATAGCTGTTAACAATGGATATTACACTTAAATGATTGACTCTTTAATAAAGAATAAGACTAAGAAGGAAGTGATAAATTATTTATACGCAACGACTTGACAAAAAGAACCACCAAAGTATGTAAGATTGGCCTTTCTTGGTAACATCACATACAAATGTTTCCGATTGCTTCAAAAAAAGAAACCAGTCTATTACACTTGCAAATCTGAAAAAAATGCTCTTTAATAACAAATCAAGAGTACCAATATTGTCAAGGAGCGGAGTGTACAAATTGAAGTGTCAAGATTGTGATATTTATGTTATAGGAAGGCAAACAAGCAGACGGATTTCTTGATGGTAAGAAATTCACGCTACCTAGAGACACCAAAGATGGTAATGGTGCGTTGCCAACCTGAGGTCGGGATGCTCGAGGCCTAGAGCAAAAGTAAGTTTATCGGCTACCTTACCCTCCGAACCGGAACACATCATGACGTTATGGCGGCAGGAATAGGTAAGGCGGTGGTACCAATCCGGGCGAGTCGCTGCGAAATTCTACCACCTAGTCAGATGTCACGGTGTTAGTGATGATAAGCCTATGTTCGCCTCTTACGAGCTGCCTGGCAAGAAAGGCAGATGATCTATTCTGCAAAGGAGCCCGGACCAACACGGGGGAAATGCTCAATATGTTTATTAATGAATAGATTTTTACGTACAGAAACAATTTAAGTTAATAAATTGATAATTATAGCATTGTTTAGTAGTAACTAATTAATTCTGACGGCCATTTTTTGACATAGTTTTATTTTGACGTGACATTACCTTTTATTTTATTGTTTAACGTTCCTATTGAATTTTGTATGTATAACGTTTAAATTTGACATTTACTACTATTTCTTGACATCATTTTTTGTTGTACAATGGAGTAATTTGACATTTTCCCCAAAGAAGTTCGATTTATTTTATTTTATAACAAGAATAATTATTTTTAATTTGATTTACATTTTTGAAACATTTATTAATAGTAGAACTTAGTTTAACAAATAACGTTAGTAGTCCTTAGTTAAGGGAAAATTTCCCTATAATTGGGGGAAAAATCTAACGTTTTCAACCCATTCAATCCAAATTTGTTTGCTAATATCATTGCTCTGTATTTTTTTCATTTTGAGGATGACAAGTAGACGGTATTATTTTCAACAATACATCAGTTGCTATATAGCCCTGATGATGCTTGAATAGCGAAACCGGTTGGCTAAACTATAAAAATAAAAAAAATGTATTGTGGAAAGTACAGGTGTTGTAAATAAATTGTTTCAAGAATGGAATTCCACCAACCTCCGACGAAAAGAAGTATAAAAATTAAGTAACTTGCTCTAGAATTAGTAATCTTAATTTTTATAGTCAAGCTGTGTTTATCTATTAATATTTTATAAAATTGGGTAATTTAAGCTACTATGCATGATAAAATATATTTTCCATTTGATACATCGGAAAGCCATTTAATGTCGGTTTTAGACGGATGTAAACATTGATTTGCATCTGTTTGGACCTTGGATTTAATCCAAAACATTTACTAAATCTGTAGAAGGGTCAATTCTGTACATTGAAAATATTGAAAAAGTAAATAGCAGAGGGTGTTACTGGATCGATACCAAATCCAAATATTATGTGATTAAAAAAATATGTCTGTCTGTCTATCTGTATATACAGGCATCACGTGAAAACTTACGGTTCGATTTCGATAAAACTTGGTATAATTATACTTTATTATCTTGGACATAAAATGGGATAATTTTTATTCTGGAAAAATACGTAGAAAAAAAATATTAATTTTTTAGTTTTATCACGCAAAGACCAACATCCGCGCGGACGGAGTCGCGGGCGGAAGCTAGTCTAATAATAATCGAAAGATGGAAACCAAATTTTCCTCAAAGTCACTTTTTTTAAAAAATAAAAATATAACAAAAAAACACAAATAATCGAGGTAAGTATAAAAGAAAGTAATAACATAATAAAAATGGCAGTATTTCCAATGGTTGGGATTTCAGCTATCCCGGGGAGTTCCACTTTTACTGCTAGCTTACTTCACGTCCCATTAAATTTTCCTGTTTGCATTTTTTAGCATACGCTACCCTTCAAGACCGGTCTACGTTCAGTATTACGATTGTAGTTTAGGGGATGTGGCTGCTTTAGCACTCTATAAATTTTATTATTTTATTAGATCCCATAAAATCTAATGTATTTTTGTTTATTTCTTGGATTCTGTTTAAGACAGTTATTTTTCTACATATATAGCTCGAAAACACATTCTAATATTATAAATTTGAAAGTCTGCTTGTCTATTTTTGATAATTTTCATCATCGGCGCTTGGTAAAACTTTCAAATATTCATATTTTTAACTAAAGAAACACTTGTACTTTTTTACGTATCACTTATAATTTATTATTTTGTAAATATCCTACCGGTTTCCCTTAAACAGCATCAACTAAAATTAAACTTAGTAGTAGTAGCAGTAAAAATAAGTACTAATAAGTAGTAAATCTTAAACTGAGTAGTGCAGTTTGAGCCCTGATGAAGCTGTTTATGCGAATACGGTAGGCTATTTATAAAATAATAAATTATACGGGATACGTAAAACAGTACAAGTGTTTAATATTAAAAAAATATGAATATCTGTCTGTCTGTTACACTTTCACGCCTGAACTGGTAAATCGACTTTGATGAATCTTGATATTCATAAAGCTAGAGACCTGAATTCAATTGTACCTAGTCTTGCCATAAATATTGTAATAAAGAAAAAAAATATTTTTTTAACTGCAAATAACATATATTACTTTTACAGTGTGTTAGTTTAATACATAAATATACAACAATTAAAAATATAAAAAGCTTATTCGAAGTGGTCTCCATTGGCTGCAATACAGTCCTTTAAACGTTGAGGCCAGTTATCAATAGAAGCACGCACTCTTTCCATGGGAAAATTCTTCACTGCCAATCGTATAGATTGTTTTAGGGACTCCAAATTATCATGGCGTTTAGAGCAAGCTGTACTCTCTAAAACTGACCATAAATCATAATCCAGCGGATTAAGATCGGGACTAGACGACGGCCAGTCTTCAGCTCTGATGAAGTCCGAAACGTTCGCTTCCAACCAAGACTGCGTGGACCGAGCTTTATGACCCGGCGCCGAGTCTTGCTGGAAGGACCATACTTGGTTATTGAACATGGTGATGTTAAGGGGCTTAACTACCTTCTCAAGAATGGTATCTTGATACACTTGTGCCGATGTTTTGATACCTTTTTCACAAAAATATGGCTCAGTCACTCCTTCATAGCTAACACCCCACCAAACCATCACTGAAGTTGGATAATGTCCACGTTGCACTCTGTCGACTAATTGGGAAGCTTCCTTAGAGCTTTGAGCATAAATACGGTCATTTTGTTTGTTAAAATGTTGCTCAATTGTAAAAATTTTCTCATCCGTAAACAAAATTTTTCTGTGACCTCCCTTTGCGTACCGCTTCAGTAATTGTTTCGATTTTACGACCCTATTCTTCTTTAAATTATCAGTTAAGAAATGACCAGAGCGTCTCTTATAGGCTGCAAGTCCTAAGTCATCTTTTAAAATACGCGACATGGTTCTAGGTGCTATCTTCATTTCCCGAGATAAAATCTTTTGCTTTCGGACAGGATTTCTTCGAATTCTTTCCCTTACTGCTTTGACCACCTTTTTCGTACGAACACTACGTGGACGGCCAGATCTTTTTCTGTCACAAACAGAGGAAGTCTCATTGTACCTATTAATAGCCCGGTACACAAACATTTTACTAAAACCAAGTGTATGGAGAGTTTTAAAAATTGCATTTGGCTCCATACCTACTTTGTGTAATGCAATCACAGCGATTCGGTTCTCTTTATCACCCCACTCCATTTTAATATCGCAAAATATTGTACAATGTATTGGCGCCAAAATGAGAAAACACAATGAACAATCGTATAAAAATGACAGATTCGAAATTCAAATGTAATATTTTTTTATTTTTAAGTGTAACAGTATTTATGGCCAGACTAAGTATATTTCATTTCTATTTAAAATCAACCCCCGACAACTACTTTCATTAAAAAAAAAACGATATCATTTTTTTTTTGTTTTCTTTTATGCTAGTATATGTGTATTCTTTTGAGTAAATCAGGCAACGAATGCAGTCATTGGAGAGAGTTAGAGGAGGATTAGAGTAGAACTATTGAATTAATTATTTACCTACTGAATTAACGCATATTTCGTATTGCTAGTGTATTTCATAGTAATACTATATTATCGTTATTATCATTATATTATGTTTTACTCATTACCTGTACATGTAACTAAAGGTTTTACATCAAAGTTTAGTAAATAAATAAAGAATGCTATCTTCCCTTAATGTTCAGAAACGCATCTGTGTTTGGATGTGCGTGGACAGTGATCACTTTCCATAAGGTAGCCCACTTGCCCATTGGCCTCCACGTCTGTTTAAATAAAAGTTAGACTTATTCTACCAACTTAATTATTATTATTATAGTATTATACTATTCCATTTAAAACTATGTCTTTGGTAGAAATATTTTTTTTTTAGATTTTAAACACCTTTTTTTGTGTATTAGTCACTGAGTCAGACTTATTATTTTAATTTTATTAAGATTTCTTTATTGATCTCGATATAAATATCTTATCGCCTCTGTGGTCTACCGATTCAGTTGTTGGACTTGACTGCATGAGGTAATGGGTTCAAATCCAGGGTCGGGCAATAAAAGGAAATTGGGTTTTTCCACTTTTCTATTAAAAAATATTTTGCTCGGGATAGGACATGTGCCCGGTTGGCGATAACCTTGCCACCTATCGCATTGTGGGACTTAGTGTCTTAGGCTAGTCGTGGGTGCCCTGGTTGTGCCTCTGCCTACCTCTTCGGGGATATGGGCGTGAAGATACGCCCAAGCCCGTCGCCAACCGTAACAACCGTAACCGCCAACCATAACATTTCAACTTTAAATTAACCCTGTACATTTCTATTCAATTCAACATTTTTATAACCCAAAACAAACTGCTAAGAAAATATTTGAAAAATATGAACATGAAGCATTCTCATAATCGCCAACAAATTCCATTGCCGATAAAACTCGAGAGTAGCCAGTGACTCCGGAACCAAGCAGTTGGTTATATCTTGCACACCTGACGTACAGCACAAAGGAGTTTGAGCTTTACCCCAAAGCTATAGAGCTTAAAGTTTAAAAGTAGCTTGTGAGACTTGCCCCAGGCGGATGTCAGCGACAGTTACCTTATTTGGAGTCGGTCCAGGCACACCGGCAAACTTTTATGCTATTTCAATGTGGTTAAACTGAAAGAATTCGAAGCTCGAACTGCAGAAAGGTTAACTACTGTTTGTAGAGGGTATTGTTAGTTATCGGGAAATTGAAATGTAGGCCAGTTTGTGTGCTGGTACCATCGCATTGTTTTACGTATTGGGTTTGATGAGAGGTTTTTATTAATTTAGCTAGTAATTTTTATTGATTTATTTTTCAATTCGGACCGGTCCCGACTCCTTTGGAGACTACACCATCTACCTTCCTTCCACGCAACTCCTAAAAGGCGAGCATAGGCTTACGTTCTCTAACACCGTGATATCCTTCTAGGTGGCAGAGTTTCGCAGCAACTCGCCCGGTTTGGTACCACCGCCTTTACTTTTCCTATGCTATAACGTCAATATTTGCCGTTGATGTGTTCCGGTACGTAGGGTAAGGTAGCCGGTAAACTTACTTCTGCTCGAGGCCTAACATCCCGGCATCAGGTTGGCAATGCACCGTTACCACCTTTGGTGTCTCTAGGTGGCGTGAACTTCTTGTCATCAGGAAATCCGTAACTAAACTTATTTTAGATAGCATGCATCTAAAATAAGTTTAGTTTCTTGTTTGCTGTGCCAACTAGTATTGTAGTTGTGCCTAGTTATTTATCGGAATGAACCAATTATCCATAGATTTGGTCAATTCTTTTTTGGTTTACCACATCACGATCCTTTCCTTTCTTTTTGGAAGTTGGTCGGCAGCCAATTAAGCCAACAGGCGCCGACTCGCCCTTCTTCCGGTCGTTCCCAACCGCTGAATCGGGTTTCCCCTAGTTTTGTGTAGCTAATCTAGTTATCGCCCATTTATTTTATAAATACGTTTTTAAAAAGGTCATTTATTATACTTGTTTACTGTAATACTAGTAATTTTTTAACAGCAATATTTTCATAAAAACAGCAAATATAAATAGGTGTATTTTTATGAAAATAATATACACTATATTATAGTATAAAACAAAGTCGCTTCCTTTGTCCCTTTGTATGCTTCAATCTTTAAAACAACGCAACGGATTTTGATGCGTTTTTTTAATAGATAGTGATTGAAGAGGAAGGTTTATATGTATATTTCATAACCGTGTGAAGCCGGGACGGTCCGCTAGTGTTTATATAAAAATACACTTATTTGTATTTACGTATTTCAAAGCTTTTTTATGTGAAATGTCAGCAATGAAAGCTCTCCTGATGTTATAGATGTTACAGGTGCTTCGCCGTTCTATGGCCAGGATGTTAGGTCTATTGTGAATGTGTAACGGCTACCTTACTATCTGGATCGAAACATAAGTAGTCACTATGGCGATAGGATTAGGTAGAGCGGTAGATTTCTACCCGGTAAAATCACTGCACAGTGCTCTTCCACCACCTTATGTATTGGTATCGTTAACATCCTTAAGCATACGATCTGCTTCCTGGGGTTTAATTAGTTTGTGTAATTTGTCCAAGAACATTTCACAGAACAGGAAAAAAAAACGACTTCGTATAAAGTTTATACAAGTTGCATTAACACCTCTGTGGTTTGGCATTTCGGCATCGGACTTGACTTCTTGAGATCTTGGGTTGCATACTCCAAGTCTCCAATAAAAATGTAAATTTGTGTTTTCAATTTTCTAATGAAAATAACGTTTCCTGGGATCCGGTGTATTAAATAGGTTGACGATAGGCTTGCGATCTATCCCATCATGGGACTTTATGTCTTTGACTCGTCGTGCATACCCTGGTTCAGCCTGCCTGTGCCTCTTCCTACTCCTTTGGAGATATAGGCGTGAAAATATTGAAGACATGTTACATATATACACACGTAGTGTGAATAATACTAACTGAAGATTGTTAGTCACCATCCAGTTTGGAATACTACATTAGGGAGCACTCACTTTACGGCAGAGGAAAAGGCAGTGATAATCAAAGAGGAATTATACCAGAACCCCACAATTTTGTCTGACCAGCACTAATTAAGTAATTTAAATTAGATACTAGAATATTCCATGGCGATGGGTTATCACATCCCTACACAAATATCCATAACCCGTTAAACACCTATCTCATATTTTATTAATTATTTAGTACATAGTGCTACGTCCTGTCTGGCATGCAGATCTGCTACATTACATTTTTATTAAAAACCTGTTTGGGTTTTCGTCATTTTGTAAACATCTTCAATTTTATGCAAATATTAAAAGAAATGTATTATTTATTTAAAGCACCACGTAGTAGGAAAGTGAACTCGTAGCGACATAGAAGTTACTAAAATAATTTAAAAAAAAACGGGTTACACTCTGGGAGTGTCGGCAGAAGTCAAAACTTGATATCGTTGTGCATTTTTGATATTTTAGAATGGTTAGGAAATAATTTTGCACGAAGTGCTTTAGTTATCGGTATGAAAGTACTATCATTTATGTGGTAGAATACAATATTCATTTATTGCGCTATTGTACACAAACATGACAACACGAATATTCGCGCAAGCGCCCTGCGTCAAGTTTAGAAGTTTTTACCCATTCCGAACAAAGTGCGCAACGCCGCTAAGGAAGTTTTCGTTTAAAAAAAATTAAAGGGTTGTACTTTGTGGTTCTTAGCTACATTACGGATAGTTTTGTTCGAAGGCTATTGAAATATTTGATAGTTTTAAGAAAGAGCAGAAACCCGCTTTGAAATAGTAGTACTAAGAAGAGTTAAATTCTGTTTTTTCCTAATTAAAAAAATAAAGATTTAAGCGGTAAAAACAAATTTGAACATAATAAATATGTTTCTTTACTTTTTCCCCTGGTGTTTGTAAGGGCTCCTTGCAGACCATGTGCTTTCCTGCCACCCTATCCTCATAACCGTAATACATCAATGGCAAGGACTGATTTTAACTTTTATTTTCGTACATGTTTGAGGAACAACCGTCGGTGGATTTTTGGACCGTTTTTTGAGTGAATAGGTAGCGAACAAGCACATATCTTTCCTGATGATAAGAGATAACTGTGGCCTATAGCTACCATAGATGTTGTAGGTGCGTCGCTGTCTTCTTGCCGAGGCGTAAGTTTAATTAAGTTTACCGGCTACGCTACCCTTCGGACCGGGACATGGCAAAGGTAAAAAATATCCGAGTATATTTGCAGACATTCGGTTAATCTCACCACCCACAACTTTTAAATGGCTCAACCGATTCTTTTTAAACATATTGTCTAAAAACACTCCCACATTGCGTTACCTATATTACAAAAAAAAAATTGAAATCACTGTATCCTTTCGGGAGTTATGACGCCAGAGACAGACGGACACGTCCAACTTATAACACCCTCGTTTTGCGTCGGGGGATGAAAAATTGAAATGTATAAACAAAATGGAACATTTTATTCTATTCAGAAAACGTACCATATTATTAAGAAAAGATACACTGTTTAAAAATTTAAACGCCTGTTTTGAAAATATCACGTATAAGAATCGAACATACAACCTCCTTCCATTTTCGAAATCAGCAAATTGAACACCCTATTCCTTCACAAAAGAGAATTAATATTAATTTATTATTATTATATATAATTATCTTATGGCGGTAGGAACAGGTATGGAGGTAGATCCCTATCCGAGCTGCAGCACGCACTCTACCACTAGTGGTATTGTTTTAAGCCTTTGGCAGTCCCTTACGATCTGACTGGCAGGAAGGGCTATGGTCTATTCTAAAAAGGGTATTTTTGTATTTTATGACTTGAAATTTTGCCCACGCAGCAATAACTTAACCGCGACAGGCGACCTCTTATTTCATCAAAATGAAAGCTTTATCACTTAAAGATAGTATTTTTTAATAGAAATATTGAAAGAACATTCCGTATATATCATTCGGTTAAATATTTTTCACAGAAATACATGTTTTATTGATTTTGTACTTATGTTATTGTCTATATGTCTACCGATACCCTACCATTGCATTGTTTTATAAATATATAACATTTTGTGCTGTAAAGATTGTCTGACAAATATTATTTATTAGCTTTAAAGCCACCTTTGAGCGCAAATATTTATTTAGTTATTATTTTACCTAGTGTTAAGTGTAACTGCTTGTTAGTTATTTGGATAATGGAATTTTATTGGTAGACATTTAAGTGTCCATTCATTCATTCATTCATCCATCCGTTCGTTCATTCACTAGTTCATTCAATAATTCATTCATTCGTCCGTTCATTCATCCATTCCTTCATTTAATCATATAAACATACATCATTAATTCTTCCATTCCTCCATTTATTCATTCATTTAATCGTTTTCGTATATCTATTTAAGTTTATAAATAAAAGCTTCTAAATAAAACAGCTGCATATATTCGACACTTCTGTTTTCAGACAACCTTTTGGCTTAAGAAGAATCACGTATAAGACTAACTTTACTACGTGTTTGAACTCTAAAACTATTGACTAAAGCGATACCCAACTGAAAACTTCAAATAAACTGTTGTGTCTGTTTAAAATATGGGTAGTTATGTTTCAAAACTAAAACGTATATTCACAAAGAGGTAGGCAAAAGTGCCATCAGGGCATCTAAGATTACTCAGGGGCAGGGCACTACTTAGTCTCATTATGTTATAGGTGATGGACCCATCGCTTACCGGACACTTATTCATTTCCGGACGATGTTGTTTTAAATAGAGAATTAAAATAAAAAGCGATCAAGTGCGAGTGGGACCATAGATTTAAGAAAAGCCGTAAAAAAAGACCGTAAATTAAATCCAAATTTCATTTTAAATAATCGGAAGAAGTAAACAGATTTTCCTCCAGAGTTGCTTCACTACATAGTATAAAACAAAGTCGCTTCCTCTATCCCTTTGTCCCTTTGTATGCTTAAATCTTTAAAACTTCGCAACGGATTTTGATTCGGTTTTTTTTTAATAGATAAAGTGATTGATGAGGAAGGTCTGTAAGTATATTTTATAACCGTGCGAACTGGGGCGGGCCGCTAGTTTGAGAATAAGTCGTTATAATCCTATAAATTTTAAAGAAAGAAAAAATTTCGCCCCAGACAGGATTTGAACCTGTAACCTTTCGTCTCAAGCCGACGAATGCTCTAACCAATTGAGCTACTGAGGATTCAAGTCCCGTGGCGAAATTTTTAATTCCTTTCTAACCCGTTAACGCGGGTAGTTATGTCCTATAGACACACAATTCTGAGTACCCACCAAATGAGTTCATCATTACAGATGAAATTCACATTTTAGAATGGCCATAACTTTCGTTTCTCGCAACGTACTTTTATTTTAGCACTTGCCCTGTGCTTGGGATAATATTCTATAAATTTTAAAGAAAGAAAAAATTTCGTCACAGACAGGATTTGAACCTGTAAACCTTTCGTCTCAAGCCGACGAATGCTCTAACCAATTGAGCTACTGAGGATTCAAGTTTTAAAGTTCGAAATTTTTAATTCCTTTCTAACCCGTTAACGCGGGTAGTTATGTCCTCTAGATACACAATTCTGGTTATAATCCCTTGAACGAAATGTGAATTATGCTGTGTAAAATACATAGCTTATTTTACACAAGTTTTAAAGTATCTATAATCACATTTTTCTTACAAAACACTTTTTATTTTTGCTATTGGATAAATTGAGGTACCAGTTTGTAATATTAAAATAATGGCCTTTTTACATGCAAATAAATTCATGCAAGGTACAAGTTATTCTTTTCACTTTGGCACTTAATGGAATTCCTTAATAAATGCTCTTTTTAAAGGAAACTCTTGTACTTTTCCACAACATACCACAAACAGGGAAGTACAAGAGTTTACTTTTAAAAAACATATTATGTACATATACCAACATAACATTTTTTAACTATTTTTTTCTGTCTGTCCTTTGGCCTGTCTGCCTGTTTGACCTGCCTGTCTATCTGTTGATTCTGGCTCATCTTAAAAACGGTCGGCTAATGTTTGACCAATGTTGACGTGATTTCAGTCAGTTAGCTGAAGTTATAAGGAGTAGCATAGGCTACTTCTATTTTAGACTTTTTTGTTAAATCTGTCCAAGTCACGGACACAGTGATATTAAAATAAATAATATAAAAAGTAAGTCTGTATCTTCACGCCCATATCCCCGAAGAGGTTGGCAGATGCACAACCAGGGCACCCACGACTAGTCGAAGACACTAAGTCCCACAGTGTGATAGGTGGCAAGCCTATCGCCAACCGGGCACATATCCAATCCCGAGCAACATTTTATTAGAAAATTGGATAAACCACATTTTCTTTTTGTTTCCCGACATGGGAATCGAACCCAGGACCTCATGAATTCAAATCCAACACGCAGACCGCTAGACCACAGACGCGATTTTACAGCTCCATAAGCCCCAAAAAGATTCTAAACAAAAATAATAAAATATTGAGAATTTATTACTGACCCTTACGTTCTAGAAACACTCACTCGCCTTTTTATGATGAATTATTTCATCATAAAATTTTAAGTACTACAATTAACCTTTACCTAAAATTTTTGATGTTCTAGTCTATTTGCATTTATTTGCATTTATATTCAATTATTTATTTTACTAGCTTTTGCCCCATGGCTTTTCAAGGACTCGTGTTTGTTAAAAGAATCTGATGCAGTAGTTAAATTCGTGCTTTTTAGCGATAAAATACATTTTGGAAGTATTTTAAGTTTATACCACTGAAATTTACGAAATAATTATTCATTTTTTTATAACTTTAGCACTTTTTCCATTGTTGGGGCAACTTTTCTTAATTTCTAACTATACAGACGCAATTTATCATTTTTGTTTGCTTTATGACAAAAAATTTGCAAAAAAATTCTTCTTTTAAATTATAATAATGTTCGATTTTTGTTAATCAAATCTGAAGTTTTAAAATTAAATTATTACAAAAATTAGTGGTCGCCCATGGGTCGAAATTCGAGCATTTCTATATTTTAATATACAAATTTTAATATCTTCATGATAAGAACGCCATCTTCATTTCTTGAGACCAACTACTTTGTTGCCTGAATAGTTAGTGCGCCATCTGTGATCTTTTATCGTCAACATCAATATATTTGTTTGTTTGTGTCAAAGACATGTAGTGCGGGTAATATTTTATTTATTGATTTAATGTACTTTATGGGCATTATTATTGTTTTGCACTTCTCCTACACATAAACTAAACGTGTGCCAAATTTTATGGTCCTGCGTCCGCGCAATCTTCGTAAAAAGGGTCCAAGGTTTTGGCATCACGTTTTAACATATAGATGAGATCCTCTTTAAGATATTGCAACTTCTTTATACTCAATTTTTACCGTGTGGTTTTGGCTGTACAAGAAGGGGTCTACTCAGCAAAGAAGTGTGGAATAAACTACCTGCCTTCGTGCCTGGTAGCACGTTAGAGGCGAGCATAAGTTAAATGAGTTAATACCTACAAGAATACTGGCAGTAGAGTGCTGTGTTATTCCTGCTTCTTACTTATTCCTGCCGCTGAAAAGATAGTTTGTGCTATGTTCCGGTCCGGGGGTTACCTGAGTAGCTAGTATACAGCGTCATTGGCCTTACATCTAGACCACAGAACTACAGCGCACTTATAACATCTATGTTGTCTATAGACCACAGATGTATTTTATCATCAGGATAGCCTTCTGACTACTTGTTATTTTATCCCGTAAATGAGAGGTTATTAATTATTCGTATGAATTTAATTCATCAACTAAAAATCGACCATTTTTACTAGTATTATTTTTTCTGTAGGCGATTCGCACGATGTGAATTTATTAGTGTACGAATCGACTACTCTGAAAATGTGTGGTATGCTAAAAGTTTAACAAAATTTGTGTTCTCACTAATTTATACTTTCTGCTTAATTCGCATAAAATCAATCCAATTTCCTTCAATAAATTCAAGACTTAACCGATTTTGACGAAAGTTTAGATTTTAATTTCAATCCATTTTTTTACAAAGGAAATTATTTTTACAGACTAACCGACGGATAACGATTATGATTTTCTACGGATCTTTTTTAAATTTTTACCACCAGGGAAGCTTGCATGTGAGCTACTATATCATTAAAAGAATAATAAATGAGTGATCATGTCATTTATTATTAATACTGCTTCAAACTAGTTCAAGATTGCGACTTTATTCTTTTTTATTCCTCTCGTTTAGTTTGTATGGTTTTTTTTTGTAACGGTTTCTTCTGCAATTGCTGCAAACTGCATAAAAGTATTCTCTGTCCGTATCCTGGTTCTGAGATACCCCTCAATGAATTTTCAGACAAATAAATAGTGTTATTAACATGGCTTTGTTTTATTTAAATAGATGTATCAAATAAAATCGCATCTGTGTACGTTGTCTACAAGTTCGATACCTGGGTAACTAAAAAACTTGAAAATCTGTATTTCCAATTTCTAACAAAGATAATATTGCCTAGGATTGGATATGTACCCGGTTGGCGATAGCCTTGCCACCTATCAGATTATGGGACTTAGTGTCTTCGGCTAGTTGTGGGTGCCCTAGTTGTGCCTGTGTCTACCACTTCGGAAATGTGGGCTTGTAGATACTTTTTTATGAATAAAATAAAAGCCCTTAACAATTAATATAAAAAGGCTAATGCAAACGTTTTATACTTAATCGATAATTACAAATTTACATTAACTTTAGCGACCTTCAAAGAAAATTCTCGAAGGTTCGTTGTACTGGAATTGCCAATTTGGTACAGAGCAATTCCCTAATTTACTTCCTTCGGCCCGTTACGCTCGTAAAAACTTCCAGTACTGGGTTAATACTGGACCTATTTGGCAGCGCAATGTTTTGTTACGCTCATAAGTTATTTGGGTGAAGATGGTTGGATAGGAGTACGCAGTGCAGCATCAGTGATCGCACTGCGTCGGGCACAACGGCGCCGGCTACTTGGC
The DNA here is from genome assembly GCA_002245505.1 of Calephelis nemesis. Lineage (NCBI taxonomy): Eukaryota > Metazoa > Arthropoda > Insecta > Lepidoptera > Riodinidae > Calephelis > Calephelis nemesis. The sequence goes on along the minus strand of NJDD01001215.1, from coordinate 123,810 downwards.
ACAGCTCTCGGTCAATGTACCTTCATAAAAGCCTCTACAATCTTGAGCCAAAAACAATTTCACCAAATTTCTTGCCAGCATCCGAGCACGCATAATTTTATGATACGATTCGTTTATTTTCAAGCGAATCCGGCTACTTATCAGATTGTATTTTATGGCAACTTATTTAACCCTTGATTGTGTTCTCGTATTTTTATTTACACTGGCGTTTTACTGTTTTGGGTTATATTTACGAGGCGTTTTATTTTGTGTGGCGAGACAAAAATAAATAAATTTAATTAAGTTGATCTCTTTTCGGATTTTTTTGTAATTATTTTTATGTTTCTCGCTTTGTTGCAAAAGTAAAAGAATTGAGATGATATCTAGATTATCGTCATTTCAATCATAAACATAAATGATACATTATCTAATTTCTGTTAATTTTACAACAAAGTGAAAAACATACAAATGATATTTTTTTATTGCAAAAACAAGTATACGAGCAAGAAGGTTACCTGAAAACTAGACACTAAACTTTTGTTAATTTTCAAGCTCTTAACCAATACCTTACATCTCTTAAAGCAGACTCATTCGAGGAGTCTTTATCCTCCAAATGATAAAGAAAAATTATCTATTATTAAAAATTCGTAGCAAGAGTATCATAAGTTTAACTTATTAAGTTAAAAAGTATTAGAAAAAATATTTATAATGAAATTTAAAAATGTTTTAGTTTTTATTATTTTTAATATTATACAGTTCATCCAGGAGGCGACAGTAACACAGTACACGAAAGTTAAAGGAACATACAGAAAACTTTTTAGATGAAAGAAAACACTGATCAATTTATTTTCAGCTACTTAAAATTTGTAATAATAAATCAAGAAATTTTGCAACTTTGAAGTAATTATTTTCTTTGTATTAATCTTTATGAAATAATCTTTTTAATTTATAAAACGCACATGGTTCAACAAAATGTAATTTGACATCCCAAATCCTATCACAAATTCATTGCCCTGTTAGTTGTCGAAGCCTCAACTTATTTGCTAACTCTTTTAAGGATAAACATAGTTTGTCGAAATTGTAGTAATCTCATATTACGCTTGGTAAATATTATCTGAAAATGTATTTATTGGCAATAACGTTAGAAAGACCACAAACAAGTCGTTGGTTCTTAATTTAAGACAGTTTTATTTAGCATAAAACCATTTAAGGGGAGTTGTTGACGGACATTCACTGCTTCAAGAAACAGTTAATGACTATCAAAATAGTTCAAAAATATCAAATGTTTTTTTTTTAATTTATACGTTTCGATTACTGTTAATTTTAGAATAAGTTTTAGTAGTATTTCGTTGGTTTTAGTGGTAGTTATAAAATTTTTAAAAGTCTAAAATTGACTTTTGAAATTTTTAAAAATACATCGTGGAAAGAGCAAGTGGAATTCACAATTGTGTCTAGAAAGAATATAAGAAAAATAATTATTATGTCTAAGCCTACAAGGAAATTAAAAGAAAACATGAAGTTACTACTTGTCATATAAATTTATTATCACATTTCATAAATTTCATAAATAAGTCTCTAAATTTACAACATTTAAAGTCCTTAATCTAATATAAGTTAATATTCTAAGCAGACACAGAACTTTTCCAGAAAAGGAACATAATATACAATTTGACAGATATTTCAACTAACTTCTGTTACATAACTTATCTTTTTTAACAGAAATCAGTTAATAATTATTTTTATTTACAAATGCAATTAAATATTTCAAAATTCGTCTGCACTAAATTAACTAATTGTCAATTAAATGCATTACTCTAAACAATTTAAAAGTTTCAGTCGACGACTTAAAATATTCAATGATTTTACCCCTGCCAACTACAATAAGTTTTCTTGCTAAAAGTGTAGTCTACTTATATCAAATACTGATTCTTTTGAGGAAATAATTAGGAAGTCGTTCTTGTTTAGTCTGTTAAGTTATTTGTTTAGTTAACCTTCTCTAAAACCCATTTTCCAGAGTAAGGGGTCTCTATCCTTTTGACTTTTGGTCTGAAACCATTTTCGTCAGCGGTGTAGTCTACTCTGTACATGAAGCCATCGGGGCCAATGTATTCGTAAAATCCTTGTGAAGCAATTCCCTCATCAATGGAATTGGGGTTCTTGAGGACGGCTTGTTCGTTGGCACGAATTTTATTTTCAGTTTCGAAACTGGAAAAGAAGTTGTACATTAAAATCTTTGTCTTAAAATTTAAACCTGGCAAAACGGCATAACACCCACTTCAGCATTTTGTACAGTTTTTTTTATGATAAAGGAAAGCAAACAAGTGGACGGATTTCCTGATGGTAAGAAATTCACGCCGACTAGAGACACCAAAGGTGGTGATTGTGCGTTGCCAACCTGAGGCCGGGATGTTAGGCCTCGAGCAAAAGTAAGTTTGTCGGCTGCCTTATCCTCCAATCTGATACAAATTACTGAGTATAACTCAAAACGCGTAGTATTTTAACCATAAAATTTATATCATATGTTAAGGTATCCGACAATAAGAAAGAATTATTAAAATCAGACTCCTCTGCAGAAAATTATGAGTGGTCCAAAATAAAAAAAACACGTTACGCAGAATCTGCAAAAATATAATCTCATAAAATCAGATCATTAGAATTAAAATGCTATCCGAATAAAAACCTAAAAGGCGATAAAAAGACGTAATCAATACTATTGGAAACGGGTATCTTTTTAGCATTTGTTGAATTTAAAGATGAATTCAATAAACGTATAAATTAGAACATTCAAGAACTTGAGGTCGATTATCGATATGCTAATTTATTTATAAATGCAAAAGAAAACTTTTACATGGCAGGGGATGATATTAACGTAGATATATGTCACAAAATGCTAATAGGTTTGAACTATGATCCCACTGTACAAGTATGTGAACGCAAAAGACAGCAGGCCAAGGTTACGACCCAAAATTTGACATGAAGCATTTAGTTCCGATACATCAAAGTCAGGTTAAGTTTTTAATAATATTAATAGCTATTAAAAGTAAATCGAAACTTGTGCTTTTAATTAAATAAGCAATAGGTCACGACCTTGACAATGTATTAATGCCAAATATAATTGTATTTTACAACATTCAAAATTTATATTCTAATATTAAGTTTTACGTAGTATTTTATGTAGTTTTGTTATAAGGAAAGCGAAACTAATAGGCTCTGGTCTGATGACAAGAAGTTCAAGATATGTGAAAATAAAAAATGGCAATTGAACTTTGGTTACTTCAAGATTGGATGTTAATTAAATCACTACCCTTCATTTTGCAAAAACTAGGTAGTTACATGAAAAATATTATTCATAATTGAGAATATAATAAAAAATTGATGAATGTTATAACAACGTGTTAAAAAAATTTTTAAGTGCATGAGTTAAAGTCATCTTGTAATTTATATATATTTTCTAAAAGCTAATAATTTTAAAATATAACTGTTTGAATTATTTCTGTAATATACTCGTAGCAACTATTCTAGTGATTCTTTATTGTTTCTCATATCTTAACATAAATTCAGGGACCTTTTTTCTACTTAGACTTTGCTTGGTCTTTGACATCCCCAATATAAAGAAAAATTAAATACATATAATTTGCTCGATTTGGGGTAAGATCAATTTTCATATTTTGGGCAGATTTTTGTATTAATAACTGCTTCAATCTGTTTATTGCAGCCCTTTGCTAAAGTATACCTAGCTAAAGGCCTGATCTCTCGTTTGCAGCCTTCAGTATCTAACACGACTTATACAGAGCGGAATTTATTATTTATTTTTTAAATATACTTACGTAAAATCGTATTTATCCTCGTCGTAGTTATGCTTCTGATTAATGATCTTAATTCCATTGTTCTTGTAATAACCATTCTTATAATATGGTAAATCGTTTTCGGGTGCAGTCAGAACAAATTTGTATATGTCCTTTGACTCCTGTTCGATGTATGGGTCGTATTGGTGCAAGTAAGGGTTGTCCATATGCAAGTAGGGGTTATCGATGTGAATGTATGGATTTGGAATATGGATGTATTTGCCTTCATCTGTAGGAATGTATCTGAAAATAATACGTTAATGAAATGTTTGATCGCACTTTATGAAAAAAATTACACGTGTTAAAGTAGTGCTAGAATTTTCGATAGACTAATTGAGAAATTTCCTTGAAGTGGAAATACATCTACCGTATTCTCAAATTATTTTGGGCCCTAATCTGATGTATTTTTTATAAGCGTTTATTTCTTTTTCGTCGTTTCTAATTAGTTTTGCTCATTTCTAGTTCAGAATATTTATCGGATTTCTTCTTTGTTTTACAATTTTTTGTGATTTTTTATTTACGTTGTTTCATATTACTGCAAAAATGCATTTTTTAATTCTCATAAACGCATGCATTCATAGATCTTACATGGAATAAAGCGAAGATCTTAGTAGGCTTTCAATTTGAGACTAGGATGTGAAGCTTATTACACTTTTAGATATTTACCTACTGTCGTTAGTGAACAAATTGTTTTTGATTTTGTTAATATAATTTTACGTATTTTGAAGTAAGTATCTTTCGACTTGTATCCCCGAAAATGTAAGCAGAAACTGAACTAGTCGCCTATTCGTTTGTGCCCAAACGACTAGCCGAAAGCACTCCTAAATCCCAAAGTGTGATAGATGGCAAACCAATTTTAACCGGGGTTGGATAAGTACTACACTTATCCAACCCTGGTCGAAATTGTTTCATTAGAAAATTGAAAAATAAATTTTGGATTGCCAAACCCAGGAATCGAACCTGAGACATAATTCAGTTAACGCTAACACCGGACAATTAAACCGCAGAACGTATTGCTAATATATCGATACCTACAATACAACCCCATCCTTTTATTTAATAAAAAACAAATGTGGATCTAAAAATTTTGATATAATCTGTTTTCCAAACCCGATAAAATGTGACACTTAAAAGGTATTCATTTCGTAATCCAATAAAATGTAGAAGACAAAGTGCACATCGGCGTATAGGTGTTATTTAAAGCTAATAATAGGTCATCGATCCACTAGATATCACAAAATATCGCAGTGACATTTGCCTACCTGCCATCATTTCCATATTTGTAAGGATTCCATTTTCCATCTTCGAGGGGCGAGGGTAACCCCACAACTGCCACTACGCACATAGCGATCACAAACTGCAAAAAATATAAAAATAATTATTGCAAATGGACAACTTTTTAATGTTAGACAAAATATAAATTATCGACTTACAACTTTTGCCATAAAAGTGGCAAGTTGGAAATTGATAATTTTATTTTTTTTATTTATGGATTGTCAAAAAACCAACTCTGGATTTAACAAAAAAAAGTTTTTTAGTTTTACTAGGTAGAACAAAATTTTAAAAATCTCGAAGTGAGAAAAAATGTAATGAAAACTTGGATATGTTTGTTTGACAGATTTTGTAATTTTCACGTTTTTTTTAAAATTTACTATTAAAGTTTCCGAGAGTATTAAATTCAAATTTATTGTTAAATATGAAAATAGAATCTACTTATTTGTTTAAACATTAAAGTTTGGGGCTTTAAAGTTTTGAAAAGAAAATTAAAATTACCATAAGAGCGTTCATCCTGAAAGCACTAACAAAAATGTTACGACAAAGAATCACTTTGAAATGCTATAGTTCAAGTTAAATCACTCGTTCACTCCAGCGATCACTATGCGGAAATGATCACACCTCGTGTTCACCTTAGAGTATTTCAAATCACTATGATGATTTCGAAATCAGCGCTTCGCTTATATACATTTGCAACAACAGCTCATCTTGCAGGAGCTTAAGCACACATGGACAATATTCGCGACAACTGTACGCAATGCACACATAAACAGCTTATCAGAACACACACGCAAGCGGCCTACGTATATTTTGTTGGACGATTACTATATTGGGGAATCCGTGTCATTTCTGAATAAGATAAACAATATCTAGGAACATGATTAAGTTTCCTTAACTTGGAAATCAAAATTGTATCACATTATTTCCTGCTAAAGCTTATAGTTAGATTTTTTTTGTTTATTATAAACTGTTTGTGTGAGTCATAAACTTAAATAAAATTCGAAAACTTTTACAAATGCTCTTTTTGTTAATTTACATTTTTGTTTTTTGTCCATGTATATAAATTGAAAATAATTAATTTTATTTGTTAAAAAGCTCGTTACTTGGGTTTTGAATATTAGTATGAATTCATGTTCTATATTATGTTTAACAGTATTCAAGCAATATTTGAAGGTAAAGCTTAGGATTGTTTGCTGTTTATTATAAACTGTGCGTGTAAAAATAACTTTTCGAAAAGTTTTAAGAGCACTTTCTTAAAAATTAATTTAAACTTTAATTGTTTATCCATGCATTAAAAAACAATTATTCCATAGTTTTAAAAGTTGTTTACCTGGGTTTTGAATATTAGTACGAATATAAAACAAAAAGTCAAATGACGCAGTTATTGTTGTACTGTATTATGTTTAACAGTATTCTAGTATAAACATTAAAAATGTAAATTAAGACAAAATATATTACTCAACTATATAACTCTGTTTTAGAGTGTTATACATAACAGTTCTATTAATTTCTAGTTTCTTCTTATTCTTTCTTAAAAATAAACGAATTATTACCAATTATTTTGATTAAACTCTTATTTTTGTTAATTCAGATAAATATAGAAACATTCAATTAGTTAAATATCAAAAAAATTAAATCTTCGATTGACGCTTTTTATGTTTTTTAAATACATTTTTAACAAATCTATACATATAATAAATCTGTAGAAAGGTCAATTCTGTACATTGAAAATATCAAAAAAATAAATAGCAGGGGGTGTTACTGGATCGATACCAAACCCAAACAAACATGTGATTAAAAATTTTTTTGTCTGTCTGTCTGTATGTTCAGACATCACGTAAAAACGAACGATTCGATTTCGATGAAACTTGGTATATTTATACCTTATTATTCTGGGCATAAAATGGGATACTTTTTATCCTGGATAATACGTAGAAAAAAAAATCTTAATTTTTCAGTTTTAGACCGAAATCCGGGTGGAAGCTAGTATATAAATAAAATGAGATTTGATTAACCCCCAACATCTATAAAGATTATCATCGACAAGTTAAAAGTCATTTGCACTTCCGCTTGCATTTAATGAGTCCATTTCTCACTTTTTATCCCAATAATTGTTTTTTTATTATAATGTAAGCGTGAAACATAAAATGCAAATAAGATATAAAACCTTTGGTATTTATCTCTCTAGCAGAGATTGATTTATTATGGTAATAATGTAAAAGATGTAAGTCAGTCATTGATATACACGAACGTGCTAAACCTTTGGGAATGAAATATTCTTAACTTCAAAGAAAAAGATGTATTAGTCTCAATTTCTTTAATTCAAGTTTTGCAAAACAAAAATCAATCTAAAGACCGACGACTAACCTCATTTTTTTCTAAGTAGTGATTGTAATGACAGATTTTTTTAACAGCGGTACTCTTGTAATGTCTAGATATAGGATAATACAGTGTAACTGTTCAAACTTTTTTGTTTTCACTTTAAATAATTAAAAATAAACACTTTTTATTGTTAGTTATTAGGTTACTTCCTAAATTAGTTAGCCTAATCAGACTAGATTTATTATTTGTCAATATTTTCTTTCTTTCTCACTCCAAAACTTTGACTACACTTTGGCCGAGTGGAAGATATATTACTTGTTAGCAATAAAACCTCTTTTTAACCAACTCCAAAAAAGAGAACTGTATGTTTTTTATGTTGGTTACGAAGTTACGCGGTCAATAGCCAACTGATTTTGATAGTTCTTTTTTTGAAAGATAGGTCATGATTTCGAAGTGGTCTCATATTAGTTACATCATGGTTCAACAAGTGATTTTTGAGTGATACTTAATAATGCAAAAAAAAAACACTTATAAGTGACTGAAAAACTACTGGTAGGATATTTATAAAAATTACGTAAGACCATTTCAGAACCTTTAGCCATCTTTCTAAAAATGTGATTAAATTAATAAAAAAAGTAGCCTATATGTTAATCCAGATCATAATCTATCTGTGTCCCAAATTCCTGACAAATCCGTTCAGCCATTCGAGCATGAAAGTGTAACAAACTTCCATACATACATACTTACAAATCTCGCATTACTACAATATGTATCCACACATCAATTAAATAGCTTCATACTTCACTCTAAATCAGCCTTCTTCAGACCTTAAAATAAGTAAACTGGAAATTTTTAATTTTGACATAATTGATCTATTACAAGTAGCGTGGATAAGTACCTAATATTGCTAATATTCACAAGTCCACAAGTACCATTTATATTTTACATCATAACATTATTTTCCTTTCACAAGACCCATAGGTTTAAGAAATATTGTTCTTTAGTAGACCCTAAAATATTACGGTTATATTTATTACTTTGATGTGTGACCTAGCTTTCTTAAAAAAGCTTTGTTTTACCGAACAAAGCTTTTAACCGCTATAAAACATACTCTCTCTTCAAAAATTCTAGCGCGATCTTGTAAAGTTTCACATAATTGATTACTTCCATTTTAAATTAAGAAATTACATTCACTCAAGTTTAATGATTGGATTTGCCCAAATTTCGGCACTCGAGCTAAATAACTTAAAATTGTCACCACATTTGTTAGCATTAATGTTAAATAGCAATGAATAATTTTGTAATTAATAATAGTTATAAGAATTAAACCTATATATCACATCGCCGATGTGGTCTAGCTGTTCAGGTGTTGGACTTGACATCATGGATCCCGGGTTCAAATCCCGGGTCGGGCAACAAAAGTCGGCTAGTCGTGGTTGCCCTGGTTGTGCCTCTGCCTACGTCTTCGGGGATATGGGCGATATTTACTTACTTACTTACTTATCTATCACAAAGTATAGAGGCCCTAATTAGTGGGCAATTTGTTTGTGGTACTAATTTGTTTTTGAAAAGTTTAAACTTATGTTAAAACAAAAAAGTAGAATAGGGTATTATAACTAGGATATAAGAGTAAATTTAAATTATTTTAAGGTCTAAAAATTAAACTTTAGTGAAATTCACAACCTTAACTCGCCAAGAATAAATTATCTTTGCAAAGCAATTGCTACTCGTTTCTTTTTCACTTCTAAATAACTATTATGACATGAGTATGTGTATTAAATTATAATAATCTTTGCCATGTGTTTTCCCCCTCGCTGGTACGGACTCCTGTGCAGAATGGACCATCTGCCTTCTTGCCAGGTAGCTCGTAAATTGTCTGTATAAGCTTACCGTCACTAACACCGTGACATCTGAATAGGTGATAGAGTTTCACAGTGACTGAGTATAAAGTCAGCGCTTGATTTTGACGTGTTCCGGTTCAAAAGATAAGGTAGCCGGTAAACTTACTATTGCTCGAAGTCTATCATACCAGCCTCAAGTTGGCAACGCAACATTGGTATCTCTAAACGTCGTGATTTTCTTACGATCAGGAAATCCGTCTGCTTGTTTGCCATCCAATACCATATAAAAATGTTATGTTACATGCTGTAGCATAAAAACTTAAGGTCTGTTATTAAAATATCTGGACAACATGCTGACATCGATTAATTACACGCAACACGAGTTGCACGCAATTAAATACAGCTCATTTTTTAAAATAAGTAATTAGAATTTTCGTGGTGTTCGTTGTTTCATAGTCTTAGTTTTTTAAACCAAGCACACACAAGAATTTAGTGTTTCCTAGAATAAATATCCAAAGTGAAAGATGCATTTTTACAGGGTTCGTTTTTTTAGTACCTAATATTATTAAAAATGATACGATTCTTGAGAGAAAAACGCATGCTCTACTGGTTCGCTCATGTAGAAAGAATGACAGATGAAAGATTGACAAAGCAGATATACATACGAATGTGGATCTATCTAGGTACCCGGGAAGACCTTGATCTTGACCTGAGGTGACATTCAACGATTAAAGAAGGTCATCTTCGAGATTATTCAAAACCGGCATGTTTGTATGTGGAGGAAGCCATGTAGGTCGGCCAGGATCGTAAGGTTTGGCACTCGATACACTCTGAATACCCCACAACGGACTTAGCGTGAAGATGTGTATGTATGTATATGTGTTGTTATAATAAGAAACAAGTAGCTTATGCATAAGACACCATCTGCCCACCTGCATGTTAGAAATGAATTAAATAAAACAACAAAGTTTAAACAGCTCATAACTCTTTAGACTATTGGTGGTAGTAGATAGTACGACCACGCTTTGCTTATCCGGTAGATTTAATTATCTATTCCTGATATCAAGTCATGTTTAAGTTTAGAGTGTAGGGTAGCATATTAGGCCTTAAATCCCGGCCTCAAGATCTATAACACCAGGCCATATGACATTTACAGTGTCTATACGTAGTCATTTCTTACCATTAAAAGCATTGTGTTTTTTCTCTTTAAAACGAAAAAAGGAGAAGAAAAAAGTTTGTTGGTTACATTTAAGGATAAACAGTTTTACAAGGCTAAAATTTAAAGCATTTTTGTGTCCCGGTTAGGCGTTTAGAATAACCACTGAATTCACTTTGCAACTTATAATCATATCTATCATATCTCTGATCTATAGACGTATTTTAGATATACATCTGTTTTTTGCTGTAATAATTTAAATTTAATAATCTTGTATGCACACGGACATAAATAAAAAAAAGTAATAGAAATGTCAGAGAAATGAATAATTTTTATTAACTTTTAATATGTTGGAGTCGGTACTAAAGCAAATGTTCGTAGAAATAGGATTAATTTATTCAGAAAACGATGACTAAAGTGATACATTAAAATCATCCGCATACTATAAAAATTTACATTCTACGGATGTGTTTATATTAATCACATTTTATTGGAGACACAAATATTTCTGAGAATTCGTTTATTTGGCACTTAACGTGATAAGAAATGCGAAGAATTTTAAGTTACCAAGTCGAAGGATGGAAAAGTATTTTCACGCCCATATCCTGGAAGAGGTAGGCAGAGGCACAACCAGGGCACCCACAATTAGCCGAGGACACTAAGTCCCACAATGTGATAGGTGGCAAGCCTATCACTAACCGGGCACACATCCAATCCCAAGCAAAGGTTTTTTTTTAATTAAAAAGTTAGAAAAACCAAATATTCATTTTGTTGACCGACCCGGGATTCAAACCCGGGACCTCATACAGTCAAGTCCAACACCTAGACCGCTAGACCACAGAGGCGATTATTCTTGATGTCACCGATTATTCTTTTTTTTAATAATGGAAGGCAAACAAGCAGACGGATTTCCCGATAGTAAGAGTTACGTTGCCTAGAGACACCATGGTAATGGTGCATTTCCAACCTGAGGCCGGGATTATGCCTTTAGCAAAAGTAATTTGACCGGTTACCTTACCGTCCAAACCGGAACATGTCAAACATTGGACGTTACGGTGGCAGGAATAGGTAAGGCGGTGGTACCAATCCAGGCGAGTCGCTGCGAAACTCTTCCATCTAGTAGGATGTCACGGTGTTAGTGACGGTAAGTCTATGCTCGCCTTTGACGAGCTGCCTTGCAGGAAGTTAGATGGAATTATGGAATTTACCTTATTGTCACCGATTATTCCTAATAAACTTCAAATATAATTGTTATGACTGTATATTCATGGAATATATTTCAATACTAGAATTCCGCTTTGTAATTATGCATAAATGACTAATTGTAATTTTATTCTGAGAAGCGTCAAAGTTTAACTGGCTTTAATTTAGATAAAGTTATTCAGTGAAATATTCATAACCGCAATTCATATTGTTGTTAGCGCAAAAGCATCATTGTTTGTTTGTCCTCGACAAAATAACAAGTTATTTTAAAACTTAGGAGTGGATACAATTAGCACCCTGGTAAGTGACTTGGGCTATTTTTTCTCCACATTTAAAGTATTGCTAGCTTAGTAGCTCAACTACCGAAATCCATAATATCACTTAAGTAATTCATTCATTCCAATTATTTTTAGTCTCCGACGAAATAAGAGGAGTATTTTATGTTTGACGGGTTATTCAGATTGTACAATACCGCTAAATCATATAATATACTCTTCTGGCAGATACGTACAGCAGCAGAATAGGCTTGGTGTTTAAATTTAACTTTTCAAACCATTAAAAGTATAAACCCTACAAATTTCATTCTAAATTGCCTTTGGGGGTTTTATTATTGCTAACCTTGGTACGATTTGGCACATAGTTATAACCAAACTTCTCTAATTGTACGAATTGTTAAGAAATAGTTAAACCAATATATAAAGTGAAAATCCCAATCAGTATTATCCTATAAAATCCTAGTTTCAATTCGAAGAGATGACGGAACTAAGATATTTTTTTACGGTATTATTAACGTACGGTATTATTATATAGCAGACGAATTTTCTGATGGTAAGAAATTCTCGACACCTAGAGACACCAAAGGTGGTAATGGCGCATTGCCTACCTGAGGCCAGGATGTTAGGCCTCGAGCAAAATTAAGTTTACCGACTACCTTACCCTCCAAACTTGAACACGTTATGACGTTACGGCAGGAATAGGTTAGGCGGTGGTACCAATCCGGTTGAGTCGCTGCGAAACTTTACCACCTAGTCAGATGTCACGCTGTTAGTGACGGTAAGCCTATACTCGCCTTTTACGATCTGCCTGACAGGAAGGCAGATGGTCTATTCTGCAAAGGAGCCCGGACCAACACGGCGAAACACTAAGTATAATAGTTAGTAGTAGATAGTAGTTAGTAGAAAAAGATAGTTTAATTCTAAGAGACTACTGTAGAAAGATAATTCAATTCTAAGATCACGGTACTATGATATATTGAGAAATAAATTATCTTGTTAGAAACATATGGAAGTGATAAAAAAATTGACGTCTAACTAAACACGCACTGATGATAAATGGCTTTGACCCTTAATATTATCGGTATCAGCTCGATGACGTGAGTGCTTTTACCAAGAGGTCAATATTTAACCTAACTAGCACATTATGAATAGTTTCTTTTAACCTGAACAATCTGACATGAATGCTCTATCAACTGTTGAATGTTTAAAAAATAGATATTACGGCGTTAGACATTTTTAGGTTGGTCAAGTACAGTCGTGCGAGAAATTGGCTTTTTTATATTATAGATAAATTTGATATTTTCCATTGTCGGCGCTTGGTGAAACTTTCAAATATTCATATTTTTAAACACAGAAACACTTGTACTGTTAAACGTATCACTTATAATTTATTACTTTGTAAATAGCCTACCGGTTTCGCTTATACAGCATCATGCACAACATCAATTGTTGTATGTATTTTTGATTATTAAACTATTCAAAAGCAACCCAGTGGATAGATTTTCGTCGAGTAAGAAATAAATATTACTTATAGACATCATTAGTGTATAAATATATTTTCTAAATTTAGAATGTGAAGCTATTCCTTTCAAGTAAGTGTAATGATAGCCGATCTGTTTACAATGTAAAGTAACCGCCACTACTTTAATGGTAAGAAGTAGATAAGGAGATACAAATTTGGGAGAATTTTTGCAAAACTCTACTACTTAGTCACAGTTTTATTGAAAAAAAAATATTCTTACTAGCTAAGTACCAGGTAAGTATGGCCATTTTGTTCCAAGAAATAAGTTTTTATTTTTTTTATTTATAAAAATATAATAAATGTTATAATAATTATACCATAAGAAATATACATATACTGAAAGCAACAAACGATTCCGTTAGTAATTAAAGTAATATGATTTGTGTAAAGTATAATTGAGAACATTATATTGGCAATGGCCCTTACAATTTAGAACTCGAATTCAATTGAAAATAGAACAAAAAAATTTTTGTACTTTTTCAAATATTAGGTTATTTAAGACAATTAACAGTGTTCTGTTAAATCTGAATTATCTTAAATATTACGATTGCTCTGTTATAAACCCGTCCGTTATCGTTATAACCACAAAATAAAAATGAGTAAGATTAGTCAGATATTCACAATTGATTTTTATTTACACACTTTTGGTCGCGACTGTATGTTTTTGTGTTTTACTTAAACATATCTGCTTATTAAAATCTGAATGCTATTGTTAAATCACAACGATAAGCTTTTGTAAGTACCTGTATAGGAACAGTTATAATTTGGACATATGTAGGACTTAAGATTAAACTATACATTTAATTTTAATCGTTCAATCAATAAACTTTTTTCTGCTAAACCATTAGGAAAAACAATAATTCATATCAATAGTGGATGGGGATAAATATTTAAAATCTGCAGACAATGAGTAACGAGCTAGTTAGAAACAATTGGCTGCTATTAAGGTAGTAATGGCCACGTTTTTTGAACACGTATATCAAAGACATAGATAAAGAAAACTGCTGAATGAATCGAGCTTCCAATTTTTTGTTATAAATAATGATAAAGGCAGGCATACATACATATCTTCACGCCAAGTCCCTTACAGGGTAGGCAGAGAGTATCGAGTGCCAGACCTCACGATCCTGACAAACCTGTCTTGCTTCCTTCACATTCATTA
>NJDD01001215.1:78738-109150 GCA_002245505.1 Calephelis nemesis | reverse complement strand
TTCAAGTCACCACACATAATCACTTTTTCATTACCTTCAACCATATCCAGAACATCCCTTACAGAATCCCAAAACTTTTCCAGGTCATGAGTCGACGACGAGTTGACAGGAGCATAGGTTGCTACCACAAAAACTCGCGTGACTCCTAGCTTAATACGGACCCAGAGCAGTCTCGGACCAACCAAACCATACTCTTTCAGGCCTGAGGCTAAGCGAGACGATAAAATGATACCTACTCCAGCGCTGGTGTGATCGCTCTGTGATAAAGGCAGGCATTCCTGATAAAATGTTTTTAATCCTACCCCTAAAGTAACAAAGAGGATGATAGTTTGTAACTAGCTCGTCAATTTCAAAGCTAATTGGTTTAAAATTCGATAATTAAGTAGTCTATAAGTGGAAGAATGTTAGACTTTTATTCCGATATCTCAATGATTATTTTTAATGCTTGCAATAAATTTGTTTTTACCAATGCAGAAAAGCTGTACAAAACTGTTTTTGTAGGGTAGCCATTATCTCCTACCATCAGGAAATGCGTGTGTTTCTTTGCTGTCTAATGCCATAAAAATCGACTTTCATGTCAATGTCATGTCATCTAAATAGTTACTATGAAGTGTTAATCAAAAAGTGCTAAATATTTTTTATTTTTTTATTTTATAGGAAGGCAAACAAGCAGACGTATTTCCTGATGGTAAGAAATTCACACTGCCTAGAGACACCAAAGATGGTAATGGTGCGTTGCCAACCTAAGGTCAGGATGCTAGGCCTCGAGCAAAAGTAAGTTTACCGGCTAAATTACCCTCCGAACCAGAACACGTCATGACGTTATGGCGGCAGTCGCCGCGAAACTCTACCACCTAGTCAAATGTCACGGTGTTAGTGACGGTAAGCCTATGTTCGCCTTTTACGAGCTGCCTGGCAAGGAAGGCAGATGGTCTATTCTGCAAAGGAATCCGGACCAACACGGCGAAAAATTTGCTATAAAACTATTAGACCACCTCAGTAAAACTACTTAGGTGGTCTATCATTTATTTATTATGTTCTTTATAGTCTATAAAAATAAAACTGTTGTTTATTACGTACTCTATAGAAAATAAAACAAGAATCAGCAGAATAATCTGTAGAAAGCTAAGCATGGTCTATTATTTAGGATTTAAGAACCTCTTTCCTTTTTACTCGTTTATAAGGAATTAAAAACAGCGTTTTCATTTAAGTAAATTAATTACTGCTACATGGGTTGTGTAAAGAAAGCTTTACGACCAAGTTAAAAGACTATAAAATATATCAGGCGCCGCTGTTTTTCTTTCGACTTTGTCACCAACATCCGTCGGCAAATTGATATTAAGGAGGTATTAATGTTTTTTTAATTAAAATACAAAACACTTTTTAAAAAAGCTTAGAATATTTTGACACTTTACTACTTCCACGGGCGTTAACTTTCTTATGAAATTGTATGTATCTTGACAGTTATTTTGAGCATTTGCAAATTAATCGTCTTTTTAAGGTTCCTTAGCTGAATGGCAAGACAAAGAATCCTTATTATATGTCTGTCTGGCCATATATACGTGACAGTTACTTTATTCCCAAACTATTAATATCTAGGTACACACATAAAATTTTATGACAAACACTTTAATTACAAAAGAAAAAAATGTAATTTAAAAAAAATATTTTTATTTTTCTCTATTCGTGAAATTAAATCTATTTTTACATACATACATACATACAAACATATCTTCACGCCAAGTCCCTTACGGGGTAGGCAGAGAGTATCGAGTGCCAGACCTCACGATCCTGACAAACCTGTCTTGCTTCCTTCACATTCATTACCCTTTTCATACAAACACGCCGGTTTCGGAGACTCTTGACACCACCCTCGGATAATATTCGATTGATCTGATCGTGAAATGTCAGCCTTGGTCTCCCCGGGTACCTACATCCATCCACATTCGCATTGTATATCTGCTTTGTCAATCTTTCATCTGTCATTCTTTCCACATGACCGAACCAGCGGAGCATGCCCTTTCGCATTTTAACACCAACACTTTCTTTCAATCCCACTATTTTTAACATCAACAAAGTTCAAAAGTAGTAAAATGTGTCTCGCTAATCCTTACTTTTTGAATAAGAGCTTGAAAACTTCAGAAACCATACAATATTCGGTAGGATGAAATATTTCAACGATAATTGATTTGTTAGAGATATTATGCAGTTTTGGAGGCAAAAAAAAAAATTCATCAACTATGAAAAACTAAGTGAGTATGATTGGGAATAATGATGTTGGTATTTTGAGACGTCTGGTCAAAATATAGAATGAAGAATATAGAACTAGATCCTAATATATGCTTAGATCCTAATGTCTTATATGCCTTAAAATAGCATCTGTGGTTTAGCGGTCCGGCGTCGGAATTGACTTCTTGAGGTTCCAGATTGCATTCCCAGGTGTGGCAACAAAATAAATCAGAAAAAAAATATGACCGAGATTGGACATGTGTCGGTTGGCGATAGACTTGCCACCTATCACGTTATGGAACTTAGTGTCTTCGGATAGTAATAGGCGCCCTGGTTGTGCCTCTGCTCTTCGGGGATGTGGGCATAAAGAAACCTACTCTATGCTTGATACTACAGAACCCTTAAGCGCGAATCCTATTACCACTTAACCTCTTTTCAAATTCAAATGATCTCATGAACAAAGATTAAAACCAATATAAATGTAGAATAATAGAGCCATATGTTGTGATAATGAAGTCATTACTCTATCCGGTGAAAAGTATCAAGTTTTTTTAATGAACACAAACAGCTTCTTTTTAATATTGATACGCTTATCATCATTGCCGTTAGGTCCCACTCTACCCTCAAGATATATCATTATTTTTTTTAAATGAAACATAAATATCATTAGATAAGTCACATAATTAACTCCAAAATGGAGTCTTTATTTGTGTAATCTTAAGAGCTGTCAGCACGCTGAATAACATATATATTCTTGCTAGTTGATTGCCCGCAACTTTTTCAGCAAAGAATACTTACAATTGTAGTTGAAAAAATCATCGTATTCTTATTTTGGTTTTTAAAATATAATATTTAATTTTTATACAAGTCTTATGAGGTTTGAATTTAAAAAAAAAAACAGTCTTTGTTTGAACTCGGATCTTTAACTCTATGCATATCAAATTCAACCAAAATCGATTCAACGAGCGGCTTAGCCATGAAAGAGCAACAGATAGAGTTTTGCATTTATAATATTAGTATGGATATTCAATATTTTATCCAGATTGTCCCCCGTGTTGATCCGGGCTCCATT
The DNA here is from genome assembly GCA_002245505.1 of Calephelis nemesis. Lineage (NCBI taxonomy): Eukaryota > Metazoa > Arthropoda > Insecta > Lepidoptera > Riodinidae > Calephelis > Calephelis nemesis. The sequence continues at coordinate 105,849 of NJDD01001215.1, read as the reverse complement.
GCAGAATAGACCATCTGCCTTCGTACCAGGCAGATCGTAAAAGGCGAGCATAGGCTTACCGTCACTAAAACCGTGACATCTGACTAGGTGGTAGAGTTGGGTAAAGTAAGGTATCCGGTAAACATACTTTTGCTCGAGGTCTAACATCCCGCCTTCAGGTTGGCAACGCACCACTACCAACATTGGTGTCTCTAGGCGGCGTCAATTTCTTACCATCAGGAAATCTGTCTGCCTGTTTGCTTTCCAATATCATTAAAAAAAAGAATATTGAAATGTTTTTTTAAACAAAGACCCTTTTTTGAGGCTAACTGTTTAGACACGAAGTCATCAGCATAGAATCGATTTTGTTGTATCGAAAAAAAATGTTTGTACTCGCATTCCTAACTTTATCCACTTATAAATCACTAGCTGTTGCCCGCGGTGTTGCCAGCGTGGTTAGTAGTGCAATAGTAATTTTTTTTCGAGATAAAATCTATCCTATGTGTTAATCCAAGTTACCCCATATGTGTGTGTCAAATTTTATGAAAATCGGTTTAGCAGTTTTAGCGTGAACGAGTAACATATAAACAAACATATAAACTTTCGCATTCATAACATTAATAGGATAAAATTTGGTCTAACGGTTTATCTGTGAAAGAGTAACAGACATCGGGAGTCGAACCCGACCCTCGCGGTTGGTCGGTGTGGTTAGGTGTGTACGCTAGCCAACGAGGGCCAACAGTGAGCGTAGGCTAGTAAATATAATAATTATCAATATCATCTTAGCATGAGCCCAGTTGTTTCTAATATTTCTTCCTTACTTCACAAGATGTTGGTAAGTTCAGGATCTTATCTTAAGTACTCTTACTGATTTCATTTACAATAATCTGGTTGTTTCTAATATTGATGCGTAGGAACCTGGAGTCTACTTTTATTCTGTTACTGTGCTATGAAATGTTAATTATATTTATATACATAATTCGACGGTGTAGATTATGTTAGTAACACGATTGTTAAATCTAAAATGGCTGTATCGATTTTGATGATAATATTTGAGTTTAGTATGTGACTTTGCTCTAATTAGCTAACAAATCATTTAGAGCTTGCACATTCTTGGATTAAATATATAACTCAGAGAATTACAAGCTAATTTAGTGCTAAATAATTAAAGCCATTATCAAAATTAGCCTTCAAGGAACCCTCAAGTAATTCCTGTGAAAAGCTTCATGTTTACCAGCTATCCGGTACAGCTAGTTAGAGAGTTAGTGAGATAACGTTATCTCATACATAAAAATGAATCTTGGTCGTCGCATCAGATGTGACCCAATTTTACTAATTATTATTTTGTTGTATTAGTTATTGTCCGGAAACGATTCATAAGACATAAAAAAATAAAAACGAATAATTAGGTCAGGAATGTTTGTCGGCTGAGCTAGTACCCAAACCGATCTAACCGCAAAGTAAACAAATTTTATGCGTTCGTTTAGGATGTTAATAATTAATAACAAAAACAAGAATAAGTGTAATGAACATCCAGACCTGGAAATACAGGCATTGGTGTTCTTAATACGAAATGTTTGCCACTATCGAGAATCGAACGGCTGAATCCACCGCCTTTGGTCGGTAGATTCAGACGTGTTCGCTAACCCTTCAGCCAACGAGGCAGTTCTTGTAATAACAGTAATTAAATTTTTGTTTACTTTAAATTAAGTAGAATACTTATCAAATTAATGAGTGTATGTTTTAGTTAAATGTAATACACATGATAAGCTGTGATGCGAGTTACTGGAATAAAGATAATGTTTACACTAATTGTTTTGTTTAAATAAATTTGATGGAATAAAACAAGTTTAATAAGATATAAATATATACTCGGAAAAATAGTACATACATACATATTCACGCCAAGTCCCTTACATGGTAGGCAGAGAGTATCGAGTGCCAGACAGAGGTCTGACGAAGCTGTCTAGCTTCCTTGACATTCATTACCCTTTTCATACAAACATGCTGGCTTCGGAGACTCTTGGCTCCACCCTTGGATAATATCCGAGTGATCAGATCGTGGAATATCAACTTTGGCTTCCCGGGTAACTATATCAACCCACATTCGGATTCGGAAAAATAGTGCTGTTTATTTTCCTATTTTTTTAACCATTTATGAAAAAATGAGATGATACAAGTTTATATTTTGTAAGTGTATCAGTATGTGGCATCATTACTTTAGAAAGCGAAAATGTTGTGTCTTCAATATATTGATTTTTTTAAATTTCAGGATTTAATACAACACAGCGTGCAATTTAAAATTATTAAGTTAATTCAAGAAATCGACATTGAAAATTAGATTTTATTAGATGGCAGAATGCTATTAATTCCTAATTAAATTTAAATATATGAAATGTTATTTTTTAAGGTATAAGACACAGAAAAACCCCCTACTCTCCTGACTAGAAGACACAATCGTTGTCTGAAGACACCATAGATGTTATGGGTGCGTCACTGTGCTGTGGCCGGGGTTTAATACCTAATATGCAAGTCTACTGGCTTCCCTACTTTTCGAGCTGGGACACGGCAATGCCATTATGGTAACAGGAATAGGTATTGTCATGATTTTGTTAGTTATAATCCATTATACTTAAGCTCGCCTCTTACGAAGTGCCTTGTAGATGGTCAGACAGTTTATTCTACATGACATCCCGTACTAACACATTAGGAAAGATCACCCGAAGCACTTCCACTACCTTATTCCTTCTAAAATTAGGTCGTCTGTGCTAGAGTCACAATAGTTTACTAGGTGGTAGAGTTTCGCAGCGACTCGCCCGGTTTGGTACCACCGCCTTACCTATTCCTGCCGCCATAACGTCATGACGTGTTCCGGTTCGGAGGGTAAGGTAGCCGGTAAACTTACTTTTGCTCGAGGCCTAACATCCTGACCACAGGTTGGCAACGCACCATTACCATCTTTGGTGTCTCTAGACGGCGTGAATTTCTTATCATCAGGGATTCCGTCTGCTTGTTTGCTTTCCTATAACATAAAAATAAATAGTTGGTAGATTTGGTCATGAGGCTTAAGAACCCAGTAAGAAAATAGTGGTAATGTTCTCTATGGTGTCTACAAACGATGGTCACCACTTACCATCAAGAAGCGCCAGTAAATTCAAATGTTTTCTCATAAGGAAATCGACCAGGATAAACGCCAGAATGATGATTCAAACTTATTTGGCAATTTTGGTGTTATCCGTAAACATTTCGGACTTAACCCGACTATACTCAGAAATAATAACATTTATTATATACTTAGAATGAGTCAGGTTATATGATTCCAAAACTTTCATCCTACTCATACTATAAACGCGAAAGTTTGTAAGGATGTGTGTATGTTTGTTACTCTTCCACGCTTGAATGGCTGAACGATTTGTCTGAGATTTGAAACACAGATAGATTGTGACCTGGATTAACATATAGGCTAATTTAATCCCGATCACATAACGTGTTCTTGTGAAAACGCGAGAAGCCGCAGGTAACAGCTAGTATTATCATTAAATCCATTTTTTTTAAAAAAAGTTGCTTGGGATTGGATGTGTGCCCGGGTTTAGCAATAGGATTGATCTATGATATTTACCCCGTGTTGGTCGGGGCTTCTTTGCAAAATAGGCCATCTGACTTTCTGTCAGGCAGCTCGTAAAAAGCGAGCATAGACTTTTTGTCACTAACACCGTGACATCCTACTAGGTGGTAGAGTTTCGCAGCGACTCGTCTGGGTTGGTACCACCGCCTTACCTATTCCTGCCGCCATAACATCCTGTCGTGTTCCGGTTTGGAGGGTAAGGTAGTCGGTAAACTTAATTTTGCTCGAGGCCCAACATCCTGGCTTCAGGATGGCAACGCAACATTACCACCTTCGGTGTCTTTAAACGGCCCGAATTCTCACCACCAGGAAATCCGTCTGTTTGTTTATTACCATAAAAAAAAATATCCCACTGTGAGACTTAGTGTCTTCGGTTAGTCGGTGGTGCCCTGGTTGTGCCTCTGCCTGCCTTATCGGGCATATGGACGTGAAGATATTTTTTTTTATATATGTTTTCGAAGACTCCTGAAATTACCTGTAGTCACTTTACTTCTGTTTTTAAATAATCGTTTTTTCCCGTATTTGTCTGTACGTTAACGATACGCTTTGTTTGATCGCTAGAAAAATAGAGGGAAATAAATAAGAGAATGGGTTAAATAAGTCATTACTAACATGACCCCTTGCACTGCTGGTAGAGTGCTGAGTAAATTCAAGTAAAGAATCTTCCCCGAAGAGGTAGGCACAACCAGGGCACCCACGACTAGCCGAAGACACTAAGTCCCACAGTGTGATAGGTGGCAAGCCTGTCGCCAATCAGGCACATATCCAATCCCGAGTGGAATTTATTTTATTTGCAAATTAGAAAAGACTACTTTATTTTGTTGCCCGACCCGGTATTCGAACCCGGGCTTGACCTCATGCAGTCAAGTCGAACACCTGAATGCTAGACCGCAGAGGCGACTAAATTCAAGATGTTTCTAACAAAGAAATCGACAAGTATAAGCGCCAGAATAATGATGATGACTTAAACTTATTTATCAATATTGCTGTCATCGGTAAACTGGACTTAACCCGACTATACTCAGAAATAATAACATTTATTTTGATACTTGGAATGAGTCACGTTATATCAATTCCAAAACAAATTTCAAATCATATTTTCCCCGTATTTGGCAGTACGAGAATAGGTGTATATTATTACGCCTTTTTTAGAAAATTGATAGAAAAAAGAAGAAAACAGGTTAAACAAGTCATTGGTAATTACTAACATGAGCACTTGCACAGATGCTAGCGCTATGTAACAAGTTGTACGGTGAGGGATCTAGCTACTCATTCGTTCTAGTTAATCATTCGTGCCGCCGTATCGTCAGTACTCGTCACTATCATATTTTGATAGGATCATTGTAAGGTAGCTTATAAATTTACGCAGGAGACATTTCAACCTTAGGTTGGCAATGCAACATTAACATTAGCAAGAACTCGTTAAATTACAGTTTATAATTTTGCCTCTATTGACTAGAGGTTTGGCGTAGAACTTGATTTCTTGAGGCTCTAGATTCGATCCCCGGGTCGGGCAACAAAAAAATTTAAAATGTGTATTTTATATTTTCTAATAATAAATAACATTATTCGGTATTGGATATGTGCCCAGTTGATGTTAGGCTTGCCACCTATCATCTTGTGGGACTAGTCTTCTGCTAGTCGTGGGTATGCACTGGTTGTGGTTGTGCACCCTGCCTACCTCTTCGGTAATATGAAGATATTTTTAATTCTAGTCAAATCAAATTTCGAAAAACGACTTCAAATAAGAAAATGATGCCATGTTGCTTAAGTATACGTAAAATAGGAATTACTAAAATACGTAACTAAAAAAATTCCTTGTGACCTTGTTTTCGAAAAAGGAACGTCCAAAATCCTACTGTTACTAGTCGAGAGTAAACATATAAAAACATGCCAAGCAAAGTGTAATTTGTTCCCCTTTTTTAAAGTTGGTTAAATATGAATGTAACAAAGGTACGTGGCATTTCCCAACATCCTGATATTCATTTAAACCCACAAATTTCAAAGTATAGATTCATCTTTCTTTGAATCTTGGTTTTTACGTTAGCCTTAAGGTGGAAAGGTTGTTTTGTGGAGCGTTATTGTATTGTGACATTTAGCCAGGTACCTTTTTTATTTTTTTACAAAATAAATGAACAAACAAACAAACTGATCTGAATAAAATACTGACATAGGCAAAAATACATTTCTTCGATGGTATAAATATGCATCAGCAACAGACACTAAAAGTTTATAAAGTTAGCAACTTTTCTCTTTTTAGAAACAGTTAATAAACTTAATGTCGGTTGAGGATCCCACAAAACCTTTTTTTTTTCGGGATAAAAAACTATCCAATGTATTAATCCAAGTAACCTTCTGTGTGCGTGCCAAGTTTCATGAAAATCAGTTTAACAGTTTTTGCGTAAAGGAGAACCGAGAAACAAACAAACATACGAAATTCCGCATTTGTAATATAAATAAAATTTATCCGAAATAAAATAATAATATCTACATTTCCACTGCTATTAACGAAGGCTAGGATAAATCAAACTTCATGAAATTCATACAATCTCGTCAAAAGAAAAATAAAACTCCATGCGGAATGATGTCAAAGGATTAAGATACATAACGGCACCCTCACGCAAGGTTAACTGGTAGGAACTTCAACACCAAATACCCAGATACCGATATTATGGGCCATACATCGTAATCGAATAAGGGTAGCCACACACGAGCTTGCGGCAGCTAAAATACGCAGCTAATAAATTAAACGAATAAAACTGCGAAAACTGACTTACATATTTTTTTTAGCTCATCGAAGTTTGATAATTAAATCTTCAATCAATACGGAGATGCTCTCACGTAATTTTAATCAACATCCTACTAGTAGTTTTGATCATGATGTCGCTAATATAGACAAAAATCATAAATGATTAAGTATAAAACAAAAACCACTAGCTGGATCTTAATAAAATTTATTAGGCACCACCTCGGATGTATAAACTATCTTGCACACAAAACAATCAGAAGAAATAATTCTTTATTAACAGAGAAGTCAATTAAGAAACATAAAAAAGACTTGACTTTAACGGCTTCGAAAGTACGAGTAGCTCCAATGGCTTTCAATAGAGCAAAAAATTCTATTTCATCCGTTGTCTTCTTTTATCATCGCAATTTATTTATTTTTTACATTCTCATGATTCACCTTGTCGATCATTTGCGTTACTCTGTTGCGATTTCCCACAAGTCATTTTGCTGTCTATTTGTATTAATTTTCAGTTCAAGCTGTAAGGTTATGGAACTCCCTTCCCAGAGAAATCCATGAATGTTAAACCCTTGTTTCTTCCAAAAAATAATTTAAGGAACATGTTTTAGGGTTATATAGCTCCTTTTGTTGAGTCATGTTTTTGTATGTATTATTTCTTGTATGCATTTACATTAAGTAGCTATATATTTAGCATTGTTTTGTACACCAGTTTCAATTATTTCTTTTTCTATTTTCCTTTTGACTTGTGGCGATCTTTGGGGTAGGCCTATGTCCAGCAGTGGACGCACACCGGTTGACGATGATGATGATATTTTGATATCTTTAAAAAAGTTCATGCCTATATCCCCTAAGAACCAGGGTACCCACGACTAGCCGAAGACACTAAGTCTCACAATGTGATAGGTGTCAAGACTATCGTCAACCGGGCACATATCCAATCCTAAGCAACTTTTTTTTTTAAAAATTGGAAAAACCCAATACTCTTAATGTTGCCCTTATGCAGTCAAGTCCAACAACTGAACCGCTAGACCACAGAGGCGATTTGATATAATTATGATATATTTAAGCACCAGAAAACCGCATGCTATTTTGACTGCCAATTTAATAAAGAAATTAAAGGAAGAAAAGTTTTTTTTTACGTCAGCTATCGCATGTGTGATAGGGTTAATGAACACGTTAACAGACAGAATTTACGCAAAATTTCCAATATCACAAAATTACCTGAGTACTGATACCACTCGTCAATTATGACCACTACTTACCAATTTCTGCTTAAGCCAATCTGAAGGTAGTTTGAAATAATTTACTGATTACAATCTGAAGAACTTATTACAATCTGAAGGTAGTTTAAAAAAATTTACCGAGTCCATCAAGTCTCTGTTTTAAAAAGTTCTATAATTTGATATCTATAAACTTCAGAAAATCCGCATTCTATTTTGACTGCCAATTTAATAATGAAATCCTTTTAAAATAGTTTTTTTAAGTCAGGTATCGCATATCGTTAATAAACACACTATCACACACGCTATCGGCAAGAAATTACGCAAAAATTCCAATATCATAAAACTACCTGAAGTAGTGTAAAAGCTGGATTTGAAATTTTTTTATGATCTTGGAAGGCAAACAAGCAGACGGATTTCCTAATGGTAAGAAATTCCCGCCGCCTAGAGACACCAAAGTTGGTAATGGTGTGTTGCCAACCTGAGACCGGGATGTTAGGCCTCGAGCAATAGTAAGTTTACCGGCTACCTTACCCTCCGAACCGGAACAAGTCATGACTTTATGGCGGCAGGACTAGGTAAGGCGGTGGTACCAATCCGGGTGAAAACACTACCATTTAGTCATATGTCACAGTGTTAGTGACGGTAAGCCTATGCTCGCCTTTTACGAGCTGCCTGGCAGGAAGAGATGGTTTAATTTACATGATAATTAAGACTTGACCTAATTTTTTCATCTTTCCTCATCACTGTTTCAATTACTAAATGTACTATCGCATATTTTTGTAATATCGCTGGGCGTCAACATTTTAATAAACCTCAATCTTTGGCTTAATGCTGGATAAAGATAAAGCTTTTTTATATAGTCTGCTTCAGATTAAAAATATTTATTTCTTCATGCCATAACGTCCAGTGTGGCGAGATGATTATTAATTATATTTTATATTTATTATGTTATAGAATTTTCAAAAAATACGAATGAATTGATGTTATACCACCTCGTTGGTCGAGTGGCTAGCCGCGAGGCTCGGGTTCGATTTCCGATGGGAGCAGGCATTTGTGTGATGAATATTTAGAAATTTATTCTGGTATCTATTTAAGTATTTCTATGTATTAATATCGTTGACTAACACCCATAACACAAGCATATAATTTGCTTACTTTGGGGTTAGATTCAATTTTTGTAACTTGTCCAGTGCAATTTATTATTATTATTTATTTATTATAAGGGAAATTAAAAATTAAAATTTTCTTCTTATCTCTGATCTTTCCGTGCTGATTGCGATAATATATAAACGTAACATCACGGGAAACTGGAAATGTGTTTGCTTGTATGCCTCATCAGACCATAAAGATCCAATTATAAAAAAACGGAATTAAACCGTTGCATTATGGGACATGGCAGTAATAAATAAAGCATTAACTACCTTTATAACATATTACGATATTAGCAACATTATTAAGTGCTTGATTTTTAAGGGCGTGTATCAATAAAAATATTTATTTTTATCTGACTTCGAGAAGGAGGAGGTTTTCAATTCGACTGTATATTTATGATGCAATTACTCGGCCAATAGTAAACCGATTTTGATGAATAGAATAGACTAGAAAAGATAATATTTTTATTCACGTTTACCTTACAGGAGGCACTTGTGACGAGTCTACATAATAGTCAAAACTACAAACCGATCCGAACGCAGCCACACAGAAGATTCGGCAAGAAACTAAGAGGGCTTGTCATTGTTTCCCCTTATTTACACATATGCATTAAGGGGCCATATACGCTAAAATACGTCAGCAGTTTAATGTTTTTTTCATACAAAGCAATCAGGGATCTTGCTGACAAAAATACACAAGATTAACATGAATATGCTTTACCAGACTAGTGTTTCCAAAACATGGTTCATTTCACTTTGCTCTACAAAGCAATCAGGGATCTTGCTGACAAAAATACACAAGATTAACATGAATATGCTTTACCAGACTAGTGTTTCCAAAACATGGTTCATTTCACTTTGCTCCATAGAAAAAAATCAAAAAGTTAACTCTTTTTTGAAAGCAAGAACTTGTCCGAGTAGGGATCTACCGCCTAACTTACCTTTACGTATTCCTGCCACCATTATTAAACTGTCATATTCCGACCCAGAGAATATTATAGCTGGTAGATTTGCACAATAGACTTAATATCTCGATTTTAAGACAGCCACGCACCTGCATCGTCTATTGTATCGACATGCTATGGTTGTTTCTTACTATCAGAGGAGCCTTGTACTTGTTCGCTGATATCTCACACAAAAACAAATGGTCTTGGTTAGTCTGGGGCACTGAATAGAATAAAGCTCTGTTAAGCAGCTCGTATGACCTGAGCATAGATAAGTCATTACCAACAAGACTACTGGTAGTAAAGTGCTGTGCAGTAACTTCTGTCATATTTCGTTCCAGAGGGTATGGTAGGCGGTAGACTTGCACACTGAGCTAAGCACACCGAACACAGAACAGTGATAATATTATTAATAACTTTATTGTGCTTACTGTTATACAATTTGTACCAGATACACAGTTAATGATCTTATAATAACATTAATTAAGTGCGTTTGGCACATTGAAAAGAAAACCTTTACTTTCCGTACTAGTTTGGAACTGTATTACGGCAAAGTAATGATTCTCGAACATATTAACATGGCTCAGATAACTGAAGGTAGACAGAAAATACTAGTTTCCAGTTGTTAATGACTTGACACAGTACCACCATGCTAGTACTAGTGATGCACCTATAATTTCTATGCTGTATAGGTCATAGTTGCCTCTAGCCGTAAAAAAAGCATTGTGAGTGCTCGTGACCTCTTACAGAAAAGAATGAAAGACAGACTCCTGTTCCAATTTACTTCATAAACATGAAAAATTTAAACTTAATAATATCTTCAACTAGCCGTGGGTACCCTGGTTGCACCTCTGCATACCTCTCCGGAAATATGGGCGTGAAGATAGTTTTCTAATGAAAATAAGCTTTTGACGTCAAGCTACTAAAGCTTTCCGTGTTTACATATTCATATCACAAAATATACTGTAAACATTGTGAATTCCTTACATAATAATTAGTATAATCTTTTGCTATGACCTCAATAATTATCAACATTATTTTCCTATTTAGATAAAAACGGTATAAAATCTTGAACTTGCGGTTCTGCTCATATTGTGTCCATTTTCAATAGATTAAAAAAACCGCTCCTGTTTTGATAAGAAACTATTTATAATGTTTATGTATTATTTGTTTGTCGCTTCTGCGGTCTATTTGTCCGATGTTGGAATTAACATTGGGTCTTAGGTTTGATTCAGGGGCCGAGTATTTATTTCTAATCAAAACAATTTTAGTCGGGATTGATAGGACCTATCACTTAATGGGACTAACGTACCTTCGAATGGTCAAGGGTTTGGCGATTATCGAGACCGAAGTCTGTATTTCCATTGGTGGGTGTTTGGTGTTTGTCCCCGTGTTGGTCCGGGCTCCTTTGCAGAATAGACCATCTGCCTTCCTACCAGGCAGCTCGTAAAAGGGGAGCATAGGCTTGCCGTCACTTGCACCGTGATAGGTGGTAGAGTTTCACAGCGACTCACCCGGATTGGTACCACCGCTTTCCCTATTCCTGCCGCCATAACGTCATGACGTGTTCCGGATTGGAGGGTAAGGTAGCCGGTAAAACTTATTTTTGCTCATGCATATTCATGGAAAATGTCGACTTAATGACTGATTAAAAGATTATTGACTTCTCTGAGAGCGGCCTTTAGTATCATTGAGTGTTACACGTAAAGAAGAATATAATTTGTTTGCTTTAAGGTTAGATAAATTTGTGTGATTCATCCAGAGATATTTATTTCTGAAACAAAATATACCAGTAGTACTAGAATAATCTTGTTGTACTAACAAACGAGGGTGTCATCATATCCCTACAGCCACAACTAATAAAAAAGTACAATTATTTCCTTTTTATTTGTCATATTATCAAAAAAACTATTACTCATATAAAAATCGAGGAAATAAATATGAAAAAAAGACGTAAATAATACTTAATATTGTAATTAAAATATAGTTGATTCGTGCACAATTTTCAAACACTTGTACTCTTACACAATGTACTTTTACACATGTAATTTTGCACATAACATATCATGTGTAAAAGTATAAGTACAACCATTTGAAAACTAGGTATATACAGTCAAATTCCACAATATCACATTGGTGGGCTTCAGTTTATGAAATCAAGTTCAAAATGTTGGACTTGATTTCGTCAACTCCCGGATTTGATTCCACAGTCGGGCAAAATTAAATTTCGGGATTGGATACATATCCACCGCCACATGATCGGTTGACAATATTTTTGCCTTTTATCATATTGTGGCTTCATCTAGTCATGGGTGTTTTGGTTGTACCTCTGCTTACATTTTTGGGTATGCATGCTTGAAGATTATCTAAGAATCAGAGGATGAAGAGTATTTTATTCATCTCAGGCATTGTGTTATTTTAACCATGACCTTGAAATATAAAGTAGGCCAATAATATTTGAAAAATGTCTGCAAATATCAGAATGTAACATTTGTAACTTAATATTTATGTGAATATTTAGACGTGCAATATTAATGTTAAATAACTTAAAATTATTGTTGAATGAGACATTTTTAAATTAAAAATTAATTAAGTTAATTTATTCATAAAGGAATACTCATTCTGGGTCAAGACCGATTTATAAGATCCAAAATACTGAAACTAGATCAAACATTGTCAGTTTATAAAATGATCTAAATCTAAAGATAATGATTTCTTAAAAACATGTCTTTACGCCTAGTTCGTTGCCGGGTAGGCAGAGAGTGACAGTCCTTGCAAAACTACCTGCTGCACATTCATTATACCTAATATAATTCTTATGATACAAGAACTTGGGATTTGGTAACTGTTTTAGGCCATTAGGCCAGGAATGAGCGAACGGCTCTTCTTGTGTCAAGAGACAATCATGACCTATAGATACTGTAGATGTTACAGGTGTGTCTCTGTCCTTAGTTTGTCACTAGCACCGTGACCAAGATTAGCTTTCTGACGGTTTGCTCAAATTTTTCCTTGTTTATTCCTACCGCCAAAACGTCATTGCTGAGTAGGTCATACATTCTCCTATTCATAACTCCTGCTGCTATTCTCAAATTATAAAGCACCACTTATATATTTGGTTTTTTTGTTATTACATACCGAACAACACGAGGCTCTCTTGGTGGTAAGAGATAACCGTGGCTTATAGGCACCATAGATGTAAGTGCGTCACTTGCTTGTGGCCAGGATGTCAGGCCTATAGTGCAAATCTAGTATACATACTAGATTAATAAATAAGGTGATCATTATGGTAGCGGTAATAGGTAAGGTTCTCTGCCCATGTAAGTTGCTGGTGGAGATAACGGAGATGACGTAAATTCCTATCAACAGGAAATCCGTCTGCTTATTTACCTCTCATACAAAAACATGTTATGTATGTAAAGGTATGCGAAATATTTTACAGTAAGAAGCCGCAACTGCTACCGATTTAGGACACCGGTTTAATATTTATTGCGTATGAAGCCAAAATGGCGGCATAATGTATGGCTATCGTCAAATTTAAAAAATACTGCGGCTTCTTTTAGTGTTAATAACAAACATGTTTTTGCTTATTTTATTTCGCCTCTGTGGTCTAATGGTTCGGTGTTGGCATTAACAACAAGAGGTCCCGGGTTCGATTTCCGGGTTGAGGTTGGTTGGGGGTTGCTTAGTTTCTTGGAATCGAAATGAGTTTTTCAAGAGCATTTGCCCGGCGGCTTTTTTTTACAACTTCATCGGGCTTTCTGTGTTGGCAATAGGTTTGCCACCTATCGGTTAATATCACGGTTAATCTTAAGTATCATTACTGTGCCTCTACCTACCGTTTTGGGGATACGAGTGTGAAGATATGTTTTCCATATTACACAAAAATCTTTAATATTTTGTAATAATTTCACGATTAAATTATCTTGACTCGAAAGATTCGTATATTTATTTCTACCACAAAACATCAGTGCTCCTTACTGTCACGATTATTTTCCTTTCCTCTCAAATTCATATAACTTATGCAATATATTAACTATTTTTTATTTATTTAATAACTACTAGCGGCCCGCTCCGACTTCGCAGGGTTATAAAACATACATATTATAAACCTTTCTTTTCAATCTTTTTATCTATTAAAAAACACCGCATCAAAATTTAAGCATACAAAGGGACATACTAGGGACAGAGGAAGCAACTTTGTTTTATACGATGTAGTGATATGTAACCAAGGTGATTGTAAATATATAATAATTTATTATATATTTATAGTTGTAAATATATAATCAATTAATATACATTTACAATTACTTTAGATAATTAATACATTGTCATAAAAGTATATGAAATTTTAGTTTGGTATTAATTAACGAAATTTTCCTTGTCTCTAAATCTTATGACGTCAAGCAAAACACCGGATTGCTAGCCCAAACAGGCGATTAGTTTTATTACAATTTTATTATACATGTAGATCATCAGAAGAACCGTCTACTTCCTTGCTGTTTCAAGTTATAAAAATATTAAAATACGTAATGATCTCATAAATTTTGTAAAGTTCCGTTTGTATTGCAAAGTGGTTTAAAACTGGCCTAGGTAAGATGTAATTAAGTATACCGGTAGTTCAGAGGTAATGAATTACCTGCAGTGATCTATAAAACTTATGAGATTTGCCGAAAAACAAATTCCATAAAATTTAGCATCTTTAATTTACATATGAATACTACTGGTTAGCGATATATTCATACATATAATAAAGTCCGAAATGAATTGTGTTTGTATTTTTGCAAAAGTAATTATATGATGTAAATTCAAAAAGAAATGTTGTACAAGCTACTGCAATATTTTTTTTTTCTTATGCTACGTATTTGATTTTTTCAAAAGACTGTAGAGATTATATCTACGACTTCTTTTATTTATATTAATCGATTTTCCGTCATTTCTAAACCGGTTTTAAAAATTCTTTTTGTATTTGAATGAATGCAATTCCGATTTTGCTACTACCAAGTCGCTTAATCCGAATAAATCTCTTTTTTTGTAAGTATGCGTAGATGACTTATTTATTTAAATAAAAATTGTTTTTTGCAGTATTGTGACGCTAAAATTATTTGTTAGTTGCTTTGTCTATTAAAAATAGTGCAAATGGTTTCATATGTAATAAAAAAAAAGTTTTGTTATGTGAGAAGGCAGCAAAAAAGCACACTGCTCTTCCGAAGGTAAAAACAGCTGTAGCCAGTAGACACTTTTATCGTTGTGCTTATTGGGTCTATTGTAGAATCTGCTGGTAACCATACCCTCTTGACCTGGAAAATAAAAGTAACATTATGGTGGCAGGAATGCAGAAGTATGCCGTTCTCGTGCTGGAAGGTAGCTGCAGCTGATGACATACCATCGTTTTAGTGTTGTACGTTGTATTCTGCTATAAAAATATATAGAGGAAGCAAAGTCCCAGTCGAATTCTAGTTTATTAAAACAAGGAAGAGGTTAAAATTTATGCTAAATGCTAGGGTGTGATACCATTACCGTGATCTACAAGTTTGATCGATTTATTATAGCTCAATATAGTATTTTAACTTGAGACATTTTTATTAATCGATTTATGTCTAGTTTTGATTTAAATGAGCATAAAATTGCGTAGTATTTATGACAATGTGTGAGATAATGCCATCTGAAACATAAATGTGAAATTATAGCCAAGTTCAATACTGGGAATTTGTCAATTCTACCTACAAAAGGACCAAGATTTATTTGGGGGATGAATTATGTGAAGAAACTCTGACTTCTATATTATTTTCTTTCCTTTGTAAATTATTGTGAACTTAATTCCAAATACATTTTTTTAAAGTCGTTTGGATGAATGTTAAGTTTTTTTATTTAAAAGTCAATGAGTTAGACATTTGATTACTCAAATAAATATGTTTAAATACAGCAGAAACTATTTAAGCTACATTTACGAAGTATTCCAGATAAGTTCAGATATTTTCAAAACTATTTTATGCCTGTAGATTACCCAATTTTCGGAGTTGTGAAAAGTAGTTTCAAATGGTTTGTGTAGTATTACACACGTTGCTGCGTCGCCAGCGCTTTGGTTTGAACTTGGGATGATACTTAGTTGTACCACGTACCTTTTCACCTCAAACATGTAGTTATGGATGATAAGGCCGCGTATTAAAGTTTTTAGATCTCCTACTGAGAACTCGTTTACAGATTGGAATAAAAGGTATGTCTGCATAGTATGCCCATGTTACTTTTCAATTAAATAGGCTACCTGGCCATAGCCAAAAATTTTCCGTAAAATGTTTCTGTTAAAACGTGAAAGAAAGGCATATTATAAACTTTGCTTTCGCATTAGTAGGTGAGCCCATAGTATAGATATTTTTAATTTCAGCAAAAGATAGCACCGCCTGTGATTTGGATACCTAAATGTAATATAGATTTTAAATTTATGAGTGTGGAGCGAATTCGCAGGTTGTAGGTATTCTGTGATTTGTCCAAAGCATTCGATTGCTTTAACTACGATACATCGATCAGGAAACTTTTTTTTTTAATGTTATAGGAAGGCAAACCAGAAGACGGATTTCCAGATGGTAAGAAATTCACGCAGCCTGGAGACACCAAAGATGGTAATGGTGCGTTGCAAACCTGAGGTCAGGATGTTAGGCCTCGAGCAAAAGTAAGTTTACCGGCTACCTTACCCTCCGAAGCGGAACACGTCATGACGTTATGGCGGCAGGAATACGTAAGGCGGTGGTACCAATCCGGGTGAGTCGCTACGAAACTCTACCACCTAGTCAGATGTCACGGTGTTAGTGACGGTAAGCCTTTGCTAGCCTATTACAAGCTGCTTGGGACAGGAAGGCAGATGGTCTATTCTGCAAAGGAGCCCGGACCAACACTGCGCCATTATGGAAATAGAAATGTATTACTCGATCTTCTGGATAATCCAGAGAATTCAGAACGCTGAGATTAATGGTAAAAACTGATAGGTGCCGCTGTTACAATGAGTTCCCGCAGGGTTCTTTTCTTGGATCATTTTTGCTTCTTACTTTACTACGTGAGAGACAAATATGAAATTGTATTGTTCGCGGAAGATACTTCACTTACCTATATTTAAAGTATTTTTTTAGGGAAAAACCATAACCTGGTCTAACTCATCTATTATTATTCTTTAGCTACCTGCATGTTTTGTTTATATTATTGTCATACATTAGGATGCTGTTGAGACAGAATTTGCTTATGTATTTGTTATGTGTTTTTTTTTTGCAATGTTTGATGAAGGTGTTTTTAAAGGTTGTAATATTTTTTTAAGTAGGTCTTGTATGTGCTTGTGAAAAATTATTATAATGTATTTTAACTGTTGACGTATTTCAAGTGTAACGAATGTACCTACGAAATAAAGACATTGAATTGAATTGAATAAGACAACTATTGTGTAAGAAATACGAAGCGAACAATGCAATTTTAAAAGTTGTACACTGGTTCAATGTAAATAATCTCGTTTTGAATGAAAAAAAAACAAAATTTTAAATTAAGAAAAAAAAAACAAATTTATAATTTTTTTAATTTCAAATGTGAGGTAGGTACTAATGTAAAACTTAATCGGGACAAGTTAGACCTTGTAGATTCTACTATGTTTTTAGAAAAAACAATTGACATAAAACTGCAAAAGGGCATGTATATTGTTAAAATTGCAGCTATTTAACACAATTATGTTATTGTATTATTACATAATATTGTGTTATTTAACATAACTGCAATTTTAACAATATACATGCTCAGCAACTTAAGTGTAAAAAAATGAGATAACTGTTTATTATTTTCACAGCATCATGTCACATGGAATTCTTTAATGTGGGAGGTCTCCCGATTTAATACTGTATTTATTTTACAAAACAGAGCCATAAGGGCAATTTACAAATAATACTCAAGAGTTTCCTTGAGAAAAAAAATCAAAATTCTAGCTGTAGCATTCCAGTATATCTTTGAAAATTTAATATGTGTTCTCAGAAACATA
This sequence comes from Calephelis nemesis, assembly GCA_002245505.1. NCBI lineage: Eukaryota > Metazoa > Arthropoda > Insecta > Lepidoptera > Riodinidae > Calephelis > Calephelis nemesis. The sequence continues at coordinate 88,173 of NJDD01001215.1, read as the reverse complement.
AGTTCTTTTATTTATTTACTAGCTGTTCCGGCGAACTTCGTTCCGCCCGATCAATTTGTATGGGAAAAATTAAAATGTCGTTTTTCCTAGTTTCCTCGATGTTGTAAGGGATAAAATGTACCCGATGCCCTTCTCCCTTCTATGCTATCTCTCTATCAATTTTCAGCCTAGTCGGTTTAACTATCACGACTTTCTCTTATAGATAATTCTTCTATATATTTTTTTTTGTCTTCAATTTTTTTTATTTAAATTTTGAGATGCATTCTGCTATTGGGGGCGGAGACAAATCCAACGAATCAAAAACAATGAAAATTGGTCCAGCAGTTCTCGAGTTATAAGTGTTGTAACAAACCCGACTTTCTTATATATATATGTTATTAAGATCTAACACTTAATAACAAATTTTATCATAAGATATTTTGATATAAACTGTGTCAACACAAGGAATAAAAATGATCTTGCTGTGCATGTGTCTCATCTCCACAGAGTATGTCATTCTTTCATCTTTCATTTCAAGATCTTTCATTTCATCTTCAACTAGGCTTTTATTGTACCGACTTTAATGAAACAAAGCCTATGTTACTCGGGATTCTAAGGGTGAAAGAATTTTTAAATCGGTTCAGTAGTTTCGGAGCCTATTCATTTCAAACAATGTATACGTTTTTACAATAAAATTTCCAATTATATGAAACACCTTCCAATTGATAAACCTAATAAATGTCAAATTGAAATTTTATCTGATAGATTATTACACTTGTGATTACACTATTGTTGAACGTTTAACCGATAAGAGCGCTTGGGATTAATTGCTCCTCATGCCAATTAAACAATAATGTATAATTTATTAATATATTTATATGGAATAAGAAAAAAAAGACAAGCAATCAAAATGATCTCCCAAAAGAAAGCTTGTGTTATTGGCAATAGGAAACGATACTAACACACAGAAATATTTAAATAGACACCATATTAATTAATATAAAAAACATTCCATAGACCAGATCAGATAAGACCTGTAATCCTGTATTAACTGTAACTTCTTCATCAAAGAGCTTACAATTTGAACTGTATTTTTGTATGTAATAAACTTTTAAATAAATAAAAATATTTTTAAATCATAAATAAAATTAAAATTACTTCAGCTTATGCAGAAATCTGATTTTATAACTTAACCGTTTTGCATATTACATCATCTGCTCTCAATACATTTTTATTGTGTTTGTAAACAATGTTTTTCATTGTATTCGAAACAACGTAACCTTCGTTATTCATACAATAAATACAGAATTTATATCAGCCCCATTTTGGTCCTCTCCAAAAACGGATTAACATTACTTGGACACATAAAATAAGTGACTACAACAAACTATACATGTGACAATATTACAAAAGAAGTGTTTGTACATTGAAAATATTTCAGACTAGCAATTTCACGAAGCTTCGCCTGCGTAACTAAGCTTTTACTGCACCGATTTTAATGAAACAAAGCCTATGTTACTCAGGATTCTAAGGTTGAAAGAATTTTTCAAATCGGTTCAGTAGTTTCGGAGCCTATTCATTTCAAACAAAAAATCAAACATTTCCTCTTTATAATATTAGTATAGACAAAGTATAATAAGTACTGAAGTAAGTTATCGAGCTTTGTTATTGAAATCGACTTCTTTATTGCTAATGTGTTTGCCGTTTGGTTTATTAATACAACGAAAAAAAATTAAATAATTTTGATCCGGTGCTAGATTATCACTACATAGTATAAAATAAAGACGCGTTCTCTGTCCCTATGTCCCTGTTTTTTTTTGAATGACTAAATTGTTGCTAATTTCGCGATTTTTTGCAACTTCACCGAGCTATGGAGTCCCTGTATGCTAAAATCTTTCAAACTACGAAACGGATTTTGATGCGGTTTTTTAAAAGATAAAGTGCCTAAAGAGGAATATTTTATGCCTGTGCGAAGCCGGGGCGGGTCGCTAGTTTGAAATATATTAAAGCAACTGAAACCCTTATTAATTTCACTCAAATTGTACAATAGAAACAAATGTCTAAAATTGAATAAACATTTTAGTTTTATACGTAAGTAGCGGGCAAAAACTAGTATAAGTAAACTTATAATATAGGTTGATTTACTGCAGATACGAGGCCAGGACCTTCATTTCTAAGTGCATTGTTTGGGTTTAATACCAGGATATGGCGCAGGAATGTGTCATAAAGTAATAAGGTTTATGTCAAGCGGCTGTCGCGTAAAAATCATCTTTGCTGAAAATCCCCCGGTTGGAACAATTTTTGATGTTATGCGAATTTAGTTTTGGTAACAGTTTATTACGGTTTGTTTAGACGGAACTAGTTATTCCAGTGAAATTCGTTCCATAAACGGATGGTATGCAAAAATTAAGATACAGTTTTTTGTTTTCTCGAAGTCAAACGAGATAAAAAGTATCCTATCCATCTTCTGATTCTAAGCAACTTCCCCATCAATTTTCAGCTAAATCAATTTAGCCGTGCTTGAGTTATAAATAGTGAAAATCAAACGTTTAATTTTTAAAATTTTTAAATACACAGATATATAGTTTTATGTATGTTTGGATATTTTTATAATTATTAAAATAGTCTGATAACTCACGAAAGATCTAAAATATCCCAGTTTTAAGTTGGAAAGTTACTGATAAACATTTGACTATTTTAGCTGAACTATGTATTTATATAAGAACTAGCTTCCGCCTCCGTCCGAGCGGATGTCGGTCTTCGCGTGATAAAACTGAAAAATTAAGATTTACTTTTTTATACGTATTTTTTCAGGATGAAAAGTATCCCATTTTATGCACAGGATAATAAGATATAATTATACCAAGTTTCATCGAAATCTAATTGTTAGTTTTCACGTGATGTCTGAACATACAGACAGACAGACATACAGACAAAAAAAATAATAACATACTTGGGTTTAGTATCGATCCAGTAACACCCCCTGCTATTTATTTTTTCAATATTTTCAATGAACAGAATTGACCCTTCTACAGATTTATTATATGTATAGATAATATTTTAGCTAACATCTCTGACCTAGATGTATAACTTCCGTATTCAAAAAAGGATTTGTAAATGTTAACTGTATAGTTTCTAATAAAATGACTATACGAGAAAGATAGATTCAGGTAAGTGACATTTTTAAAAAAGATAATATTCTTCACTAACTTAGCAATATTATTTTTTCATGTTATAGGAAGGCAAACAAGCAGACGGATTTCCCGATGGTAATAAATTCACGCCGCCTAGAGACACCAAAGATGGCAATGGTGCGTTGCCAACCTGAGGTAAGAATGTTAGACCTCGAGCAAAAGTAAGCTTACTGGCTACCTTACCCTCCGGACCGGAACACGTCATGACGTTATGGCGGCAGGAATAGGTATGGCGGTGGTACCAATCCGGGCGAGTCGCTGCGAAACTCTACCACCTGGTCAGATGTCACGGTTTTAGTAATGGTAAACTTACGCTCGCCTTTAACGAGCTGCCTGGCAGGAAGGCAGATGGTCTATTCTTTTTATTTCAAAGTAGCTCGGACCAACACGGGGAAAACAACATTATACTGATTCCCAACATTATCCTGTTGTGTTTATGTTTATTGGGTACGTCTTGAATATTATTTCTCAAGTCCAATGCTGGGAAGAGCAATAAACTTTTTTTCATTAAAATTTGTTGTAATACATTTAGAAAGAGGAGTGCAGTTTTTGCTTGTCATTTCTTTAATTATCAATAAATAATTCTCAGAATTACTTATCAATTAATATTAATAAAAATGTCTAAACAGTTAATAAAACAAATTATTTATACGTTACCTTCCCATGAGATACATATCGACAAACGGTACCTGAGCTACCACTTCATAGAAAATCCAAATAACTATTACTGACTGTGACAAATGAAGTAATGTTAATTGGCGATGGGAAATTTGTATTGATAATAAGATTGATTACACTCATATGTTCGACAACTGTTGACACAAATATAAGTAACACGCTTCGCATTCCAAACATTAGTATTTAAGGGGCCGGTGACAAATACGATTTTCTCTAGTCACAAAATTAATACGTATTTTCTAAACATACACACATGAATGTATCTGGAAATGTTGGAGTGTGATGACCCATCGTCCATTGGTGTCAAACTAATAATTTGGATACATTCAAATATATTTTCACGACAAGTCTTTTACGAGGTAGGCAGAGAGTATCAAATGCCAAATCTCATAATCCTGGCATACCTGCCTGGCTTCATTCAAATTCATTACCCTTTTCATACAAACAATTATCTAATAATTTAGATAATTGATATTAGTAGTTAACTCATTAAAAATTTGGTTACAGAGTATCATATTTTATCTATTCCTATGATCATTATCTCAATCGCCGCTATTTTTTTATTCTGTAATGGAAAGAAAGCTAATCTGTGCTTATACTAATACGAGTACCAGTTATAAGTTTGCGATACACCAATTATATCTATTGTCTGTCTGAAGTCAAAGATTGTTTCTTACAATAGAGAAAACTACTTGCTTTACGGTGTTTTATGACATACAAAAAGACGCCAAATGCTCTGTCCAATGCTATGAAATACATAAATTTTTAATAAGAACATCGCATTTCTGTTTTAACATTGTTTTTCTAATTGACATTTTCGAAAAAATGTTGCATTGTATGTAAATTTGATTTATGTGCAGTTTTTTCACCATATTTATTTATTTATTTAATTCTTTATTGTACACAATTTATGACTTAAAATATGGACAGTGATAAACAGAAATGCACATATTTGTAAATAAAGTTTTTATAATGTAAATAAAACATAAAAATAGTTTATTTCAATATCAACTAGTAAAAGACATTTTGACAAAATAAAACATGTATTGCAAAAAATGTAGATTAGCTTTTGAATAAAGAATTCGAAATGAAACAAGGTACACTTGTCATTACGCTAGACATGAACATTATTGAAATATAAAAATCAAGTTAAATATTATAACTATTCCAAATATGTATACATTTCAATATTAAAATACTTCAATAAGATTTATTGACAAAAAAAAAGTAATAATTTTGTGTGAAATGTTCACTCGTCGCCGCCACCTTAACAGTGTGGATATAACCCCTTTACCTTAATATCGATGCCGCTAATATCAAATATGCATTTAAGGATCGGTCATTTGCAATGTTTCAAGTTGTCATTATTTTCTTTTTAATATGGTGTTTGACCTCCTCTTTTTATATCTTCAGTGGAGACGTGCAAACATTTTTATAGGAAGAAAGCGTTATTACAATTTGTCTGCCATACTTTTTTATTTCTGTTTTAATACCTTTGCATAATGCTTGGATGGTTTATGTTCTTAGTCTCATGATAATAAATCCAATTATTATATTTACTTACTCCTCTTCGCATTAAGTTCCTTACGAGGTAAGTAAAGAGTATCACGATCCTTGTAGACTTTCTTTTTTCCATATTCATTCCTCTTTTTATACAAATAAACCGGTTTTCAAGACTCTTGACACTTTTATCGTGGAATGCTATCCTAGGTCTACCGAGAATCTACAACCATCCACATTACCATTGTATATCTGCCATTCTCTCCACATGACCGAACCAATAGAACATACCAATTCTCATTTTTCAACCAACACTTTTTTTTTCAATCACACTCTTTCTCGAATCTCACTTTTGGGTATACGGTCATCAAGCACAAACCCACAGATTTTCCGAAGCGCTCTCATTTAGACCGAATTGATTCTACTTTCATGCTTTTTCTGATACATCCAACTCGCGATTGCATAAAGTAACGTCGGGATAAACACAAAATTATAAAAAGCGAGTCTAGCACCTTGACCTAAAACCTCACAACTATTGTTATTCCTAAATTATCTTAATTCCTAAGTTGTCGTTGCCTATATGAGCTCTCAGATTTGATTTCCAGGTTGGTAAAACATGTGTTTTCCAAGTTTCTAATAAAACAACTAGAGATTGGATCAGCGGGCGTTAGGCGGGAGATTTGTTACATAATAAATTTCAGGTCTAAGTAACAACTTCGGCTAATCATAGTTGCCCTAGTTGTACCTCTACCATTTCGTCAAAGATACGGCGTAAAGATACTTACTTACATATCTTCAATTTATAAGGAAGTCGTATTTTGACTTTACCTCCAAGTAATAAGTATCAAGTGTAAGAAGAGTAGTTATAAAAACTAGGGAACTTTAATTTTAAATGAAATAGGATACTTCTGAAAGTCTACCTATCTTGCAGCCTAGGATACGACAATGTTAAGAAATAAGTCTTTTTTTAAGGTATAAAGGATTTTTGATCAGAAAAAATAATTGTAAGAATTTTAATCGCCTGTGTGGTCCAGCGGTCTGGTTATTGAACTTGACTTCAACAGGTTCCAGGTGCGATCCCCAGGTTGGACAACAAAAAAATATGTTCAACCAATCTATATAAATAAAATTTCGTGTCATCAGCATTCCAGATCCTTTTTATAATGATAATGGAAGGTAAACAGGCAGACGGATTTCCTGATGGTTAGAAATTCACGCCGCCTAGAGACACCAAAGGTGGTAATGGTGGGTTGCCAACCTTTATGTTGTATGGACGAATTTTTCTAATTATTTTTTTTGTTTTGTTAGTTATTGTCAGGAGGAAGTTCTCATGAGAAGAAAAAAATCTAGAAAATGAGAAACGGGAAAGTTCGTGAGGGTTGGCTAGTTTTCAATAAAAACAATGCTGTCCATGCCCCTTTGGCGATAGGTTTGCCACCTACCACATTATAAGACTTACACCCGTATTCAAGAAGCTTACTTGGCTAAGTAAAAAAAACGCTGCGCGAAGTACGTCATTTAGGTATGCGTTTCTTACATCAAGCCATCCAATTCATGAACAATACTTAGAACTGACATTGAACTAAGTAATGTTCATGAATTAGATGGCTTGACGTAAGAAACCCATAGCTGTTATATGTCGTACTACGCGCAGCTTTTTTTTACTTAGCAAAGTGTTATATGTCGTACTACGCGCAGCTTTTTTTTACTTAGCAAAGTGAGCTTCTTGAATACGGTTGTTAGTATCGTCGCTAGCCGTGGGTGCCCTGTTTGTACCTCTGTCTTCTTCTTTGAGAATACGGGTGTGAAAATGCTTTTTTTAAAGAACTGATTTAATGAATGAATTAAATAGCCAAATAAATATTGCGGGGATAGCGTTGGCAAAATAATAAAACCTTAAGTGATATGAAAAACGCATTAAAAGATGTCTGAAATCTTTTTACTTTAATTTTGATCAAATTCCATTTTGCAAATAAGATCAGCGAACTTAATTTAAAAATATAAGAGGCAGCCCACAAGATATTTTATGGCTTCAAAGGCGATGACACAAGCTTCTTCATCATTTTTAAAAGTTACATTGCTTTAGATTGTTTGATATATATTACAACTAGCGGCCCGCCCCGGCTTTGCACTTTTTTTTATGACATTGGAAGGCAAACAAGCAGATGGATTTCCTAGTGGTATGAAATTCCCGCTGCCTAGAGACACCAAAGGTGGTAATGGTGCGTTGTCAACCTGAGGCCGGGATGTTAGGCCTCGAGCAAAAGTAAGTTTACCGGCTACCTTACCCTCCGAACCGGAACACGTCATGACGTTATTTCGGCAGGAATAGGTAAGGCGGTGGTACCAATCCGGGTGAGTCGCTGCGAAACTCTACCACCTAGTCAGATGTCACGGTGTTAGTGACGGCAAGCCTATGCTCGCCCATGTGTTTAACTATGATTGAAATCATTAAAATCTAAGAATAAAGTGAAAATTTTACGTTCTGCGAACTACGACTTTAAATTTCAACTTAAAACTAAATCTAAACATGAAATTGTATGGTTTCTTGGTAGAGTTTAAAGCTTTCTCCGAGTCTCATAACCTTGAAATCTTTCATATATTCATTTTCTTTCAAATATTCAATTCTTTCATAACCATGAAAAATTTAATGGAACTATTTGGTGGTACTTTTGTTAACATTTTTTCTTCAAAGACATCAATGGGAAAAATTCTTAAAATTACCAAATTGACTTTTTTTTGTTCAGGCAGGTGTATTCTAGACAGGGATCCGAATAAGCATGAGATTTTTGTGCTGATCTTTATGTTATATGAACTTTATGCTTTCTAATCTTTATGTTATATGAACGTATGGTATCTGACCGCCACGTTATCTAACCATTAGACAATATGTATTTATTACGTCATTTATTTATTTCGTTACGTTTCCTGACTGTGTTACTTGACCATTACGTTACCTGATCGTAACGTTACCTGACCATAACGCTAACTGTTGTAATTATTAATTAACGCTATTTGTACTCGCACTATTTCACAGAGAAACTTCTTTGAAATAATATTCATTCTGATATTTTCGTTTATCTCTTTCTAATTACATATCAAACAAATAAAACATTTTAGAAATCACAAACAGAAATTTCCCATTCTCCATAGGCCATCTGCTAAACTGCCAAAAACTCATTTAAGGTAAACATAAGTTACTTAGGGCATCATTTAGGACTTGCACAATTGGTCTAATACCTTGGCCACAAGACAGCGACGCATATACAATATCTATGATGTCTTTAGGCCACTACTAACTTACACCATCAAGAGAGCCGTGTGCTTGTTTGCTAATCTCCGACATAAAAAGTCTTTGTGGTATCTGACCATCACGGTATCTGAATATCACGTTGTCTGACAGTTAGACTACCTAGGATCGTTACGTCACTTAATGATTTCTTTGCTAGACTATTTTACCCGACTGAGCTACTTGACCATTACGTTACCTGACCGTAACTTTATCTGGTCATTACACTACCTATTACGATTATTAATTAACGCTATTTGCGCTTGATATGTAACATTCATTTTGTTATACACCTTTATCTCTTTCTAATTATTTATTAAAAAATGAGACAAATGTAAACTTGGTTAATAGGTGTCTCGTTCTATTAAGTCTGATGTGAAATGGACAAAAAAATTAGCGATTACTAAAGTACGTACCGCTGCCGCATGATATCGTATGACCTGCCACTAAGTTCTGAGGCTGGAATGCGACCTTCAAGTCGTCCTTACTCGATATAATATTTTAGTACCGTCTCTCGCCCACAAACCATGGCATTTAATATAGTCCATCCTTTGGCATTGGTGTGAAATGTTTGGACCCAAATTACTTGAAATTCTTGACAATTTACATGTTAAAGTTTTAAATTTGGGAAATGCTTTGAAGTATATCATTAATTTAGTTAATTTTTTAATTATCTAATATCGCGTCTATGGTCAGCGGTCCAGGTGTTGGACTTGTCGGGCCCAACACCGGGTCGGGCAACAAAGGGAAAATGCGGTTTTTCCAATTTTCAAATAAAAAAAATGTTGCTCTTGA
>NJDD01001215.1:58931-76090 GCA_002245505.1 Calephelis nemesis | reverse complement strand
AGCCAAGTCCGACAACTGAACCGCTAGACCAAAGAGGCGATTTTATTATTTAAAAAGGGTTTTGTAATATTATAAAATAATTGTTAAAGTTAATTAAAAAGTACTTCAATTTTTACCGTTCTAAAGACAGCTGTCTGAAGACTGAAAAGGACAAAGCAGTATGTACTAATGTAGTGTACCCTTGAAATTCATAATACAGATGTGGAATAAATAAAACGATGATGATAATATCAACTGGTTTCAGTGAAAATGTAAGACGGCGCAGGGCGCTTGCGCGAATGTTCGTGTTGTCATGTTTGTATACGATAGCGCTATAAATGAATATTGCATTTTACCACAAATGACAGACTTTCGTACTGATAATAATTCCCGAACAATTTGTTTTGTTAAAGAATTATTATCAGTACGAAAATTCCTATAAACGTTGAAGAAATTGCATATAATTCGTGCAAATTTAAGCAATTCGGGCAAAATTATTCCCTAACCATTCCAAAATATCAAAAATGCACAAAGTTAATATTCAAGTTTTCACTTCTACCAGCACTCCCGGAGTGCAACCCGTCTTTTTTACGTATCGTATTACGAAGTATAAACAGATGTAACGACCATATGTATCACAGAACTTTTGCAGTGGACATATAGCATCTGTAAGTATGGATAAGAGCGAACTCCAGTTAAACTTTAAGCCATTTCGTGAAAGGAACATTTTGTATCAGTGGCTATCTTTGGGGCGCTCACATTAGGCATAACTTACAAATCACTATTCGGATCTTTTTTAAAATTTTTTTTTATGTTATAGGAAGGCAAACAAGCAGACGGATTTCCTGATGGTAAGAAATTCACGCCACCTAGAGACATCAAAGATGGTAATGGTGCGTTGCCAACCTGAGGTCAAAATGTTAGGCCTCGAGCAAAAGTAAGTTTACCAGCTACCTTACACTCCGAACCGGAACACGTCATGACGTTATTGCGGCAGGAATAGGTAAGGCGGTGGTACCAATCCGGTCGAGTCGCTGCGAAACTCTACCACCTAGTCAGATGTCACGGTGTTAGTGATGATAAGCCTATGCTCGCCTTTTACGAGCTGCCTGGCAAGAACGGCAGATGGTCTATTCTACAAAGAAGCCTGGGTACCAACACGTCATTTATATATATATTAATAGGTGACGCCAAAACTTTGGACCCCTTTTTACGAAAATTGCGCTAACGCAGGAGCATAAAATTTGGCACACTGATAGGTTATGTGTAGGAAAAATGCAGAATGCTAATGGTTTTCAATAATCATGCTCGTAAAGTACATAAAATCAAAAAATAAGACACTAGCCACACTACCATGCATTTGACACATACAAACAAAATATATATTGATGATAACGATAAAAGATCACAGATGGCGCACTAAAAAAACTTGGAAACACAGTAGTTGATCTTGAGAAATGAAGGTGGCGTTCTTGTCCACAAGATATTAAAATTTATTATGGTCGAATTTCGACCAATGGGTGCCAACAAGTTTAGGGAACTATTCCTGAATTCGTAGACATTAAAAAAATCATTAAAACTAAATTATAATTACATGACAAACATACAACTGAAAAAGAAAAAAAAAACGAATTGAAAACCTTCTTTTTAACTCAAAAAGGGGAAGAATCTCAATTCGGCTTGGTTTTTTTATGTTTTTACTATGTGGTGTACAGCCAATAGCCAATAACCAATGTTGATGTTTTTTTTTGTAAGAGATAAGCTATGGTTCTGAGGTGGACACTGGACCTATATTAGTTTTATTATGATCCGAAAAGTGGTTTTTGATGATATGAATATTATAAATGCAAAAGTTTGTCTGTTTGTTGATTACTTCTTCACGCGAAGACTGCTGAATCGATTTCCATGAAATTTGGTACATACATAGACGGTAACTTAGATAAACACATAGAATAGGTTTTAACGAGAAATAATGTTAACCACGCAGGCAACAGCTAGTAGTGCATACATTTCGTATTGCATTTAGAGGTCGATAAGGTAGGAGAATAACGTGTGTATCTCATAAATGACTAGAAAGATGTAGATAAAATTTATGTGGGACCATTTTGGAAATAAAAAAGAAGACGGGTTGCACTCCGGGAATGCCGACAGAAGTGAAAACTTGAATATTAAAATTGCATTTTTGATGTTTTGAAATGTTTAGGGAATAATTTTGCACGAATTGCTTTAATTATCAGTATGAAAGTACCTACTATCATTTATGCACAAATATTATTTTTATATCAACTGCGTTTGGTTTGACAAAATCTTGCTAAAGTAAGACCACGTGACGGCTAGGAGCGTCGTCACATTATCTGTACGCCGAACATTGCTCGTCTACACATAAAGCTTATTTTAAAGATGGAATAAATAAAGCAATATCTGTTGATATTGTACGTATCTGCTATCTGTGAAAATGTAATGGTAGGAATATTGCGGTGTATTATCCATTGCGCATCCTATTCTCTTCGGAAATATCTAAGCAATACAAAAACAGCAATGAATCTACGTTTTATTTTAGATCGCGCATGCGCAGTGCGCCGTCTTACGTTCTGACGATCTGACGTGAGTTTAAAAGTTTTTACCCATCTTAAAAAGTGCGCAACGCCGCTATAGAAATTTTCACTTAAAAAAAAGAATCTTCACGCCCATATCCCCGAAGAGGTAGGCAGAGGCACAACCGGGTTACCCACGACTAGCCGAAGACACTAAGTCCCACAATGTAACAGGTGGCAAGCCTATCGCCAACCGGGCATATATCCAATCCCCAGCACCTTTTTTTTATTAGAAAATTGGACAAACCCAATTTTCTTTTTGTTGCCCGACCCGGGATCTAATGCAGTCAAGTCCAACAACTGAACCACTAAACCGTAGGGGAAATAATTGCTGTATTTCAAAAAAAGAATTATCAATTCGCGACTTGGTACTAAATAGAATGATTGGAATCGGTTTTCGCATTTTTACTGCGCTTAATTATTTATTATTTAGAGGCAGTCGCAAAATAGAAATGCAGTAAAATTAAATCTCAAAGAAAACCACTTTAAATTTAACCTATGTAAATGTGTAAAAGCTAAATCTATTTAAAAATAATCTACATTCATCCACTACAGAAACATAAGCATCAAGAGTACCCTTTGCTTCTCGTATTCATGTTTGAAATGTATTTTTCAGATAACTAAAAGCGAAATTTATACTTTAGCGATACATAAATGCGATACTAAAACATTCTTTTATATATTCATGAACAATTATTTATGATAGGTACTTAAAATTGAAAATCTTGTACATCAATGAAATTAGAGAGTAACAACGTAATTGTATTTTATATAAATTATTACAACAGCGTTTTACAGATCCATTATAATTTAAAAAATAATAAAATCCAAAATATTTTTGCTCGTTACAGTAACGTTTAACATATCCAGTCTCCAATCGCTGGAAATCCAATCGACAAAATCAGTGCTCTTAAATACAATAAAACAAAGGACCCGTGTAGGTCCGGGCTCCTTTGCAGAATAGACCATCTGCCTTCCTGCCCGACAGCTCGTAAAAGGCAAGAATAGACTTACCGTTACTAACAAAGTGACATCTGACTAGGTGGTAGAGTTTCGGACTGACTCGTCTGGATTGGTACCATTGCCTTATCTATTCCTGTTGCCATAACGTCAGTGTTTTGTATTGACGTGCTCCAGAGGACAAGGTAGTAAGAATTTTCAGCTTTTTTGTACAAATAACGCTGCCCGGGATTGGATATGTGCCCGGTTGATCGCCTATCACATTGTGGGACTTAGTATTTTCGGCTATTCGTGAGTACCCTTGTTGTGCCTCTGCCTACCTCTTCGGCGATATGAGTGCAAATATACTTACTAGCTTTTAGTTTAAATATTTAAGCATACATAGCGACAGACAACGCAAAGCGATTTTGTGTTATACCATACAGTTTTATACAATACATAAATAATATATATTTCACTACATAGAATAAGACAAAATTGCTTCCTCTGTCCCTATGTCCTTTTAAACTACACAAAGGATATTGATGCGGTTTAATTGTTTTATTAATTTAATAGATAAAGTTATTGAAGAGGAAAATTCATAATAATATGTATGCTTTATACTCGTGCGAAGTAGGGGCGGGCCGCTAGTTTAGTAAAGACTCTAACTAGTCCATTTCAAATTGTATGTACTATTGAAGTTGGGCCTTAGTATGTAATGAGAATTTAAAAAATATGTTATCATCAAACATAAAATATGAACTTTGAATATTTTATATTTTATAGCTTTTTATATTGTTGACGTATTAAAAAATGATTAACGATTATTTTAATAATTAATTAATCAGAAGAACTACGTACATTAATAAAATGTAGTATACATATTTCGATAAACCCGTTTCTGACATAAAGTTTTTAAGATAATATATATTATATTTCCATAGCCGGAAAATTGTGATATGGCTATTAGTAAACAATAATGTTAATTTTGCATATAAATTTACTTTAATATATTATTCGCAACTTTCAAAATATATATGGCTTAATTTCTTTACGTCTTTGCTCTTGATGAATGAATGAATGAATGAATTGTTTATTGCAAATAATTATACTTATAATTATAAGTAAATATTATCAGTAATACAAACATAATTTCCGTTTTTTGAATTGAAAATTTCTTTAGTGCCGTTGCGCACTTTTATTGGAATATGTAAAAACTTCTAAACTCGCGTCAGATAATCATATATCTGTTGTCATGTTTATGTACGATATCGAAATAAATTAATATTGTATCCTACCGCATAAATGATAGTATTTTCACACTGATAATTAAAGCAATTCGTGCAAAATTATTCCCTAACTATTTCAAAATATGAAAAATGCACAACGTTATATTCAATTTTTTACTTCTGCCGGCACTCTCTGAGTGCAACCTTAACATATTTTTTTACATGTTTTGAGTTTCTTTCTGAAATAAAGATAATAAAAAATAAATAGACCGTCTGCCTTCCTTCTATAAGCTTACCATCACTGACACCGTGACATCTGACTAGGTGGTAGAGCAGGAACTCACCTGGCTTGGTATCATCGTCTTACCTATTCCTACCATCGTAACATCATTGCTTGCCATTATCGTGTTCTGATTTTAAGGATAATGTAACCGGTAAACTTACTTTTGCTCGATTCCTAACATCCTGGCCTCAAGTTGGCAACGCACCATTACCACCTTGGTGTCTCTAGGCGGCGTGAATTTCTTACCATCAGGAAATCTGTCTGCTTGTTTGCTTTCCAATGTCATAAAAAAGTAGAATAGGATATATTATGAGGAAAAACAGATTTCATTCAAACATACACGCGAAACAGGCTTACTCGCAGTCGGATAGAAGAAAGAAATGAATATGCGTTTGATATTACGTAAGGCTGCTTCACATTAGAACATAATAGTTCGGCCTAGTGAAATCTACCTGTTGATCAAGTAGTTGCACTTTGCTTTGAAGTTGTACCCATAGTCAATTTTAATTTCAGAAAAAAATGGAAGGTAATTTTATACCTGCTTAATTTTTGGCTTCAAAATATGATGATATTACTAGTGGTAATCTAGGACTGGATTATTCTACTATTGCTGTTATACAGGGTTACTTTGAAAGGACCAGCCAAATTTTAGTACAACGGGGTAAAGGCGTTAATAGCAATGAATTAAATTTATTATACCCAAATTGTAATATTTAATTTTTTAAACAAAAAATGCTTCACTTTTAGCCACGCTATGTCATACCTAGTACGAGTCATGACGTCACCAGCCTGCGAATGCGACTGCGGTCTTTTGGAACCAGTTTTATGTTAATCGTGAATTTTGTATTTTCATTGGATATTAATTGTAAATTAATATCTTCAATAACTTCATATATCGAAATTATCGATTCTGAAGCATTTCTCAAAATTTGGCTGGTACTTTAAATGTCACCCTGTATATATTGTTATGTAGTAGATTGGTATCGCCTTTTTTTTCTACCACCTTAACCTCAAAGGTAGTGATTCTGCTGTTCATAAACTAAACTTATTTTAGACGCATGCTATCTTTTTCAAATGAAACAAAAATAAAAGATATGGAACATTTTAAACATTTCAGATTAGTCCGCACATGTCAAACTCCTGTGTTTTAATCAATGTTTTTCGAGTGATTGATTAAACATCCGTAGAGTTGTTTACAGACTTATCTGGAAGCACTAGAAGTGTTTTATCTCTTTCTACTCATTTCGTTGAAAGAAGATAGCTGTAACTTAAAATTAGTTTAGTGAGTGCGCAACAAAATTACTACCATTGCCATATTTTTTTAGGGATAATAGAGCAGCTCCTGATGGTAAAAGACAACCGTCACCATTGAACGATATAGATGTTACATTTGCATCGCTATTTAATGGCGTTAATCTAAAGCCACGTGCAAGTCTACCTGTTACCCTACCCTGGACTGAATCACAACTGTGCCAAGCATTGAAATTATTGCGACATGCTATAATTATGGCTAGGTCAAAGTGATACAAAATACTACCAGATGTATTGATGTCTATTTAACCTTATAAAAAGCTATCAGGCAGAGAAGCAGGTAGCCTATTCTACAAAAGTGAGCCGAACTAACTCCAGGAAAACATACCATAACTAACAACAGTAAATGTATAAAAAATATAAGCTGTCATTTATTTTGTTAAACCAAAAAAGTCAAGACCGCAAAATAAATTCAATAAAAAAAACAAAAAAAAATGACCATTACTCTAGATCGGGATGCAACAATGAGACAGAGAATATTTATGAGGCCGTGCGCGTCGCGTCTCGCGTTGGCGCCTGCGCATGACGCCACCAAGTGAAGCCTTCAACTTCGCAAAATTTAACGATCACATTCCAAACATTCTTGTCGATTCCTGTTTCGATAATGGTTTCGTATCGAGAACGGCGCCAGAACGCATGTGGAAATATACGAGGAAATATCTATGGGAATGTTTATCGAGTTTATCAATTTGTAATTTAGATACCGTTGTTCGGTAGCGGGTGGACGTAAGTACGTAGTTTTTTTATAGTGACCGAGTTGTTGATTCAATGTTTACTGATTGTTATGATGTTCTAGTTTACTGTCTGTTTAACTGTTTCACAAAATGAAAAAAAAAAAAACAACTTGAGTAAAAAATATAATTTACTTTACATGCTTCTATCTCAATGTTAATGCCAATTGTCTTATTCCGTTGTAAAGGGTAGAGGAGTTTCTCTACTCATGTAAAGGGCTTCACATCCCAGCCTTAGGTTGGCAATGCACCACTACAGTGACTAAATGTGTGTCTAAACTTAAACTGGACTTTTAATATACTTTCGACTTTTTGTGGATGACTAAAAATTTAAATAAGTTTTTAGTCTTATAGTATTAATGGTATATTAAAACTTTTTATGTAAACATTGTCATCGTGCAGGATTTGGTATAGTGTAATTAGTAACTTAGTATAGTGTGATTCGCGCCAAAAAAACTCGACCTTCATATGTATTAAAAAATATAAATTAGCTTCAAAATTTAACGTCACTTATAAATGAGGCGTCAATTCTCTTTTAATCAACTATAGAATAAAATAGAATAACTCTTTATTGTGCACCAAAATACATAAAAAATAAATAAATTAAAAGAAACTTATAACTATTTATAAGATTATAAGACATTTATAAGTATTAGATTAAAAAGTATCTTCACGCCCATATCCCCGAAGAGGTAGGCAGAGGTACAACCAAGGCACCCACGACTAGCCGAAGACACTAAGTCCCACAATATGATAGGTGGCAAGCCTATAGCCAACTTGAATTATATATATATTGAGACAAAAAAAATGTTGCCAGTAATCGTATAAAGAAATATAAATGTGGTGGTAAGGTAGATGATGATCTAAAATTAACCTAATAAAATAATAAACATTCTATAAAATGTATTGCCAGTAATTGTGTAGAAATACAGTGGTGGTAATATAAATGGTGTTCTAAAATTCAACTGCTAAAGATACGCATTTAACAAAATTTTTTGCTAGTAATTGTTTGTGTATATATGTAAATGTGTATGGTGGTAAGATAGACGGCGTTCTAATATTCAACTACTAAAAAAACTCATTCAATAAAATTTATTTCCAGTAACTATTTGTGTAGAAATACTGTGGTGGTAAAATAGATGGTGTTCTAAAATTCAATTACTAAAATACACATTCTTTAAAATTTATTCCCAGTAATTGTGTAGAAATACTGTGGCGGTAAGACAGAAGTGTTCCAAAGTTCAACTACAAAAATACACATTCTACATAATTTGTTAACAGTAATTGTGTATAAAAATACTGTGGTGGTAAGATAAATGGTGTTCTGAAATTTAACTACCAAAGATTGTTTTAAATTTGTTGCCCGTCATTTTGTAGAAATGCTGTGGTAGTAAGATAGATGGTGTACTAAAATTCAACTAATTAAGGTACAAATTCTGCAAATTTTGTTGCCAGTAATTGTGTATAAAATACTGTGGTGGTAAGATAAACAGTGTTCTGGAATTCAACTACTAAAACTACGCACTCTTCAAAACTTGTTGCAGATAATTGTGTAGAAATACTGAGGTGGTAGGATAAATGGAGTTCTGAAACTTAACTACCAAAGATCTGCAAAATTTGTTCCCAGTCATAGCGTACAGAAGTACTGTGGTGGTAAGATAGACGGTGTTCCAAAATTTAACTATTAAAAATACACATTCTATAAAATGTATTGCCAGTAATTGTGTAGAAATACAGTGGTGGTAAGATACTTAGATGATGTTCTGAAATTCAACTACTAAAGATACACCCCATCAGAAATTTGTCACCAATAGTTGTGTACAGGAATACCGACTGTCATTAAGGCGTACTACAAACTTTCTCTACTTCCAAAGTTCTAATCCTTCTCACCCATATTTGCTAGTACTTCAAGTTATGAACTAGCAGATCAAACTGCGCTCGTAAGTAATCCAATTTCAACTAATTTAAGTTGAAATCAATCTATAATAATTTGTAATACCATTTATTAGTTTTTAGTTTATTCAAAATAGTTTTGTTTATAAAACATTGGGGTTTTTGAATAACTCGTAATGGCACTGTCTTCACATCAGTTTGCTGTCTTAGGACATACATTAAAATATGTAAACTGATATTCTTCTTCTTTTATAAACATGGCTTTCGATCGTTTTTCAACGACTTATTTAGCCAATGTCAAGTTAAGGCCCCATACTCAGTCAGCTAGAAGAGCCAATCACCGCGCTCCCTCGTTCCATGATTACTATGAACAATGGCGCTCTAAAGTAAACGTCTTAAGCGACAAATCACTATTTTTGACACTATAAAAGTAATTTGAAAAAAAGTATAAAAACTGAAACACTTATCTTTTAGGTATAGTACTTATCTATGTTTACTTTAAATCTGGTGTCGATATTTGCACAATTGAAGTAGATAGAAAGCAAAAGCTTTCAAAAAAGGGTTAACTTTTTGATTTTTTTCTATCGAGCAAAGTGAAATGAATCGTGTTTCGGAAACACTAGTCTCATAAAGCATATTCATGTTAATCTTGTTTATTTTTGTCAGCAAGATCCATGATTGCTTTGTATGAAAAAAACAGTAAACTGCTGACGTATTTTAGCATATATGGACCCTTAATTAATTCTTACATAATCATTAGTCACTAAGTACAAAGTCATGTCAAGTCATGGTCTTCAGTAAAGCGGTGACTTCGTTACTCAAGCTCATCTACTGAGATTTGACGGCAGCGAGAAAATAGACGATACATTAATTTCTTCATTATCATTTCATTTGTTCACTTTCACTGAACAAAATTAATATAATTCCTACCTAGATTAACCAATTTCACTCAATGTAAACACGAAATTCAATAATAATGGAAAGATTACAACCATCTTTATTCACGATGGCGCCAAAACTCTAAACTAATATTATAAAACACAATAAGGATGTAAACTAAGCGTAATGTCTGCACTGCGTATATATACATTAAAGCAAACCACTAGCGGTCTGTGGTCTAGCGGTCCGGATGTTGGACTTGACTGCATGAGGACTCGGGTTCGAATCCCGGGTCGGCCAACAAAAATAAAATTGGATTTTTTGGATTTTCTAATAAAAAAAATGTTGGTCGGGATTGGAAATATGCCCGGTTGGCGATAGGTTTGCCACCTATCACATAATGGGACATAGTGTCTTCGGCTAGTCGTGGGTGCCCTGGTTGTGACTCTGCCTATCTCTTCGGGGATATGGGCGTGAAGATACTTTTAAAGCAAACCACCATTTCGCCTGGTCATCACGCCTCAGCGGGATGACCAATTTTGCCATTAATTTTTTGTTGTTTTGCCTGTTGTCAGGAAAATTCTTATAAAAACAGAAAAAAATCTGTGAACATGGGAAAAAATATATTAATTTTCCCCATATACAAACTGTTAGTAATGTCGAGCGATACGAAGATCGAGAAGTCGGCTAGTCTAGATATAAAAAAAGAATACCGATTTCGCGTTGTCATTGCATCAGGCCTGAACTGATGGATCAATATTGTCAATACTGTTTTCGTTGTGTTAGTTATCGTCAGGAGAAGGTTTTTATAAAGAAAAAAAAAAATTGCACTTCGGAAGTGCCGGCAGAAGTGAAAACTTGAATATTGACGTTGTGCATTTTTGATATTGCACGAATTGCTTTATCAGTATGAAAGTACTACCATTTATGTGGTAGAATACAATATTCATTTATTGCACTAGCGCACACTCATGACAACACGAACATTCGCACAAGCGCCCTGCGTCGTCTTACGAGTTTTCGATCAGGTCACGTGTTCTGACGTTTATACCCATTCCAAAAAAAGCGCACAACGCCGCTAAAGAAGTTTTATTTTCAAAAAACAGGAAACTTGTAGGAAAATTTCGCAAAACGGTATTTTATTTTCTTATACAAGCTGTTAGTGGCAATTAATATCAAGCAGTACAAAGTTCACGTTGGCTACACTATTGAGTATTAAGATGGAGAAGTCACATCCCTTTGCCACTACTGTCATAATGTCACTATAGATGGCAGATAATTTGAGCATAGTAAGACTGCAAAAAACCGACCCCAATTTTACAACTTTGTCATCTACTTAAATAACACTTGAAGAAACACTTATACTCTTTTAGTAGTTGTTGTAGTAGTTTGTTGGTAGGCTATTTATAAAATAATAAAGTGCAAGTGATACGTAAAACAGTACAAGTGTTTCTTCATTTAAAAATATGAATATTTGGAAGTTTTACCAAGCGCCGACGTTGGAAAATATCAAATATAAACAAAAGTTTTTAATAAATAGCATACCTGGACAAATTACACATATTGAATCTAACTTTGAAGTAAGCAAATCATGTGCTAATGTTATTAGTCAACGACGATACATAGGGATACTTATTAAGATATTTTCCTTCACGAACTAAACTAGAGCTATCGCGGTAAGTAGAAAGGTAGTAGAAAATAAAAGCAGAAGTAAAAATACTATCGCCTCTGTGGTCTAGCGGTTCAAATGTTGGACTTGACTGCATGAGGTCCTGGGTTCGAATCCCGGGTCGGGCAACAAAAAGGAAATTGGGTATTTCCAATTTTCTAATAAAAAATGTTGCTCGGGATTAGAAATGTGCCCGGTTGACGATAGGCTTGCAACCTATATCATTGTGGGACTTAGTGTCTTCGGCTAGTCGTGGGTGTCCTGGTTGTGCATCTGCCTACCGCTTCGGGGATAGGGGCGTGAAGATACTTTATTTTCAAGATAACCTTATTTTTTCTTGTTCGCCATTTTATAATTAAAAATGCTACTTAAAGCTTTATTTTTGCAAATAGAAAAAGTTTAAAAATAAAATAAAATATAAAACATCATTTACAATTACAAGAATGAATGAGAACCAAAATAAGTTATTTTTTGTAACATCAATATAAAGCTGTTGAAGAACCACGTGTTGGTCTGTGCGCCTTTGTAGAATATACCACTTGCCTTCCTAGCAGGCAGCTCGTAAATGGCAAACATATTCTTGCTGTCAATAGCACCGTGACAGCTAAAGAGGTGTTAAAGTTTTGAACAATTCATCAGGATTGGTACCACCGCCTTAACTATTCCTGATGCCATAACGTCAGTGCTTGCCGTTTACGTGTTCCAGTTCAGAGGGTTATGTAGTCGTTAAACTTACCTTTGCTCGAAGCCTAACATCCCGACCTAAGGTTGGCAACGCACCATTACCTTTAGTAAGCGTGAATTTCTTACCACCAAGCTGCAATGCTTGTTTGCCTTCCAATATCATAAAAAAGACGCTATAGATGATTGCAGATTCAAGGAAAACCGTTTACTTTTAACTTTTTCATAAAAAAGGTAACGGGTGATGACTAAGCGGATGGGATCACCGAAACCAAAGTGACCCCATAACGGGACACTTGAAAAGTTATGGATCCGACTTCAGTCACAACAAGAGGATTTATTGTGATTGATCTCCACATTGCTGTGAAAATGATGTCAGTACTCAGATGTGAATGTGGAATTTCACGGTGGTTTTGATTTGATACTAAATGTTGAAGAACATCACTTGCTTATTAATTTTGTAACTTTTGACAAAAATATTTGAAAAGGATATCTATAAGTGTAGATATAATATATATAAGCGGTCGCCTCTGTGGTCTAGCGGTTCAGTTGTTGAATTTGACTGCATGAGATCCCGGATTCGAATCCTGGGTGGGGCAACATAAAAGAAAATTGGGTTTTTCCAATTTTCTATTAAAAAAAAATGTTGCCCGGGATTCGATGTGTGTCCGGTTGGCGAAAGGTTTTGCCACCTATCATTGTGTCTTTGGCTAGTCTTGGGTGCCCTGGTTGTACCTCTACTTCCTCCTTATTTCCAATCGATTATGACTTAGGAACCTTCAAGAAAAGAGCAAACTCATTCCTTAAAGGTCGGCAACGCATGTGTGATACTCCTGGTTTTGCGGATGTCCGTGGGCGGCGGTGATCACTTTCCATCAGGTCCACTTGCTCGTTTGCCTACTCTTGTGTAAAAAAAAAAAGATATGGGTGTGAAGATACTTATCAGTTGCATATTATTTTTACTTTGCAACATTGACAGAAACATTTCAAGTTATTTATACTTAAGCTCGATTTACGCTTGAGCTTGCTACGGAAATTTGAATCAGTTTTAGTCAAAATTTATAGGCTATGTTAGTTAGTCATCGAGTTAGATTCTATATATCATAGTCTTATCGCCTCTGTGGTCTGTATCGAGGAGACGGGTTCGAGTCGGGCAACAAAAAAAATATTTGTGTTTTCACTTTTATTAAAAAATAACAATGTCCAGGATTTCATATGTGCCTATTGGCGATAGACTTAGTATCTTGGGCTAGTTGTAGGTGGCCTGGTTGTGCCTCTGCCTGACTCTTCGTTTTTGACCGTCTCGTTGGTCGAGTGGCCAGCGTACACGCCTAACTACACTGACCAACCGCGAGGCTCGGGTTCGATTCCCGACGAGGGCAGGTATTTGTGTGATGATCATTTAGATGTCTGCATTTTCGGATCTGGGTGTTTATTAAATTTATTCTGATATGTATGTGTGTCTATGTAAATCGTTGACTAACACCCATATCACAAGCATGTAATTTGCTTATTTTAGGGTCAGATTCAATTCATGTTTTATTGCACTGAGAATCAAACCCCACCCTCGTTAGAAGCGTTAATAATAAATAAAAATTACATAATCAAAACTCGATTAAAAAAATCTTCTACACTACAACAAATTTTATTATTGAAGTTAAAAGTGAAGTTGAAAATTAGGTATCTATAGGTTAATATGAAGTGTTTTCAATTTATCATGAATCATTTGAACTGAACAAACACTCATTTAAAAAACGCGTATAACATTCTCCTTTGTAGTGTTACATTATAAGATTGTGATCACAAAAAACTCAACGAGCAAAATAAGGATATTTAAAAAGTACTTGTAAGGTTCGTATTCATTCGAGTACAGTTTAATGCTTATAAAAACAGTTACATCGACATCAACACATCTTCAGTTTTGTATTAACGGATGACTAAGCAATGCTTATCGTTTAACGGTAGTTTTTAATCTGTTAATAATTGCTTAAATGTATACAGTATATTATATTGATCGTATTGAAGCTATTTTTAGGGTACCGTAGACGAATGACAAGTCGAGGGTACACTAGATTCAATATTTTTTTGCCCATTCGTATGACTTACACCCTTATTTATGTATGACATATACCCGACGTATAGCAGTTCTATTCCCAAACTATTGATAGAGGTTCTACACAGTTAAAAACATTATTTTGTACTAATTTTGACGGTAGATTTAATACATATTTAATAATAATGGGGAGATGGAAACAAAGTTTTTCCAACGTTACCTTTTTTGGAACCGTCTATATCCATGTAGTTAACATATTTTGGTAGGTAGATTGTATTCTTGAAACCGCTTTACGATTTTTATGTAAAATAAAAAAAACAAGACTCCATATTCATATAATTAAGGTAAACATTATTTTTCATCAAACCTCAGCAACATGCTGGTTGTCATAGATAGTTGTTTAAATTAAAATTAGGAGTTCCAAATACCATTTCTATTTAACTGGAAGCCTTTGAATAATAAACACTTCTAAATACTTAAAATGTGCACCTCTTTATTATTTATCTACTTCTTTGTCAACAGAGTTTAATGTAAAAATAAAAAAAATAAGGCTCCACATTCATTATTCACAATTAAGGTAAACATTATTTTTCATCAAACCTAAGATTTTAAATTTTTTTTACAATATTTCATGCAATATTATAGTTTTTTAGTTCTTATTGAAAATAATTTGTAGCGCAGTAAAGTTGATTTCAATATGTAATTCACCGGAATCAAAGTAAGACCACCAACACCACCACCTACACAAAAACTCGGTGGTTGGCAGATCCAGATTTTGTAACTACCTTAGAAGTGCGCTTTTTCAAGTCGTTCAAAAAGTAGCCAATGTTTGGACTTTAGTAATTTGCATGCGTTTGAAACTCATCAAAATTATTGCGGTTTCATGGTTAAAGTGTAACAGACAGACAGACTTTGTAATTGAAAATATGACGTGGATATATTATGCTACTACGGAACCCTTCACGAGTGGATTCGACTCGTTTCTGTCCACTTTTTATTAAATTAGTAATCTAAGTTGCAAGCACAGTTAGAAGAGGAGGTGTTAAAATATATTTATGATAAAGAAAACGAAACTACAATGGTCGTGCAGCTATCAGATGATTACCATAAATTTTTATAATATCTTAGAACGAAAAGTAACTGTGCATAATTTTAGTGAAAGTCATGATAGTGAGATATAAGATGATTTATAACATAAACAATAACCAAATATAGACGTAGCTTTTTACAAAACCTGCCTGGCTCCACTAAGATGCGACATTTTTAACGCTACTTTTTATGACATTTTTTCTGTAGTCGCTGTCTCATGCTGGTAGTCGATGAGGTAGGTTCAAATGACATCACGTTCCCGATTTTTTTTGTGACATTGGAAAGCAAACAAGCAGAGAAATTCGCGATCTAACATCCGGGCCTACAGTTGGCAACGCACCATTACCACTTTTGGTGTCTCTAGGTGGCGTGAATTTCTTACCATCAAGAAATCTGTCTGCTAGTTTGCCTTCCAATATCATAAAAAATATTATTGATTTATTTCTGTGACAAGGTAAATTAAATTACTGTCAAAATATTTTCGTTTGTGTTTAAGTTTATATACTAGAATAGCTACAGGATAGACTTTGGGGAAGCAACTACTTTAATGAACGAATGAATACACATTATTATGCACCAAAATTTAATAATAATACACACTCTTTCACTTATTATATTTAACTTAGGTGCACAAAGGCGGTCTTTTCGCTTCAAAGCGATCTCTAACAAACAACCTTAGGGTGAAGGAGATAATTATTTATTTATTTCTCGATATCGCAGCAGGTTCCAGAAAACTTTAATAACTTTAACAAGCGGATAAAGCCGCAAACAACACCTAGTTATAAGTGTCAAAAAATGTGACCAAATCAAGAATCAAATCCAAGTTTTTTAGTTTCTCGGAAGTTCATCCTAGTGTTGGTCCGGGCTCCTTTGCAGAATAGACCATCTGCCTCTCTACCAGGCAGCTCGTAAAAGGCGAGCATAGGGTTCCCTTTAATAGCACCGTGACATCTGTGTAGATGGTAGAATTTTGCAGCGACGCGTCCGAATTGGTTCCACCGCCTTACCTATTCCTGCCGCCATAATGTCAATACTTGCTGTTGACGTGTTCCGTTTCGAAGAGTAAGGCAGCAGGTAAACTTACTTTTGCTCTAGGTCCATCATCCCAGCCTCAGGTTGGCAACGCACCATTCTCAACTTTGGTGTTTATAAATGGCGTCAATTTCTTACCATCAGGAATTCAGTCTGCTTATTTGCATTATCAAAAAAAAAATCCCCGAACGTTGAATTTTTTGCTTTTATAAGAAATTCACTGTACGTTACATATTCTTTAAGGCATTTTCTGATGCCAACATTGGGACATAGAATCTATGAAAAACATTAAACTACTGTCTTCTTACGAGAAAGACAAAAAATAACAAACGTAAAAAGAGCGAAAAAGTAAGAGATTTTAGGAACCTATTGATGGCTGTTGGAAAAATATAGTTACCTGTATTGCTGAACTATGGAACCAATGTAGATAGTTAAACAAGCTGAAAGAGTTTTAAGGTCACTGTTAAAAAAAGTACAATCGTTTTATTTATTCCTGTCACCATAAAATTAGTGATCGTCACTGTTGATTTCCGGGACACGGTAAGGGTTCCAGCAAACTTTTGCAAAATGCTATAAATCCCTTCCCTTAGAAGCAACGCATTAATGTCTTTTTAAAGTAAATAGCAAAATACGATGACGCGAAACTCATCTCTCTAACTCATCTAATGGAAAATACACATATTTTAAATTGAAAATTGTCTTCACGCCCATATCCCTGAAGATGTAGGCAGAGGAACAAACATGGCACCCACACATGGTAGTTTACGGTAGACAGGGTTAAATTCAATTATAGTTAT
>NJDD01001215.1:41033-54905 GCA_002245505.1 Calephelis nemesis | reverse complement strand
GAGTCAGAACAACCTAAGTGTGTGCTAAAATCTACTTTTTTTTATCTTGCTTTGAAGTTTGTTAAGTGACAATCTCAATTCGTATTATTAATAATAAATGTGACAGTGATAAAACTACAAGTTTATTGGTTGTTTTTATATTTAAGTATAAAAAAATGTAAAATTTTATATTAGTCAAATAATAAATATCAGAGAAGCTAAAACTGTCGTTATGCGTGGTTGGTGAAATGTTTATGGTTATAAATAATAATAATGAATATCCCAGAACAAGTCACACATATTGAATCTAACCCGAAAGTAAGCAAATTATATGCTTGTGTTATGGGTGTTAGTCAACGATTATAATACATAGAAATACCTAAATAGGTACCAGAATAAATTTTAAGACGCAGACCCGGAAATGCAGGCATCTAATTATTGTTCATCACATAAACGCCTGCCTCCGTCGGGAATCGAACCCGAGCCTAGCGGTTGATCGATGTAGTTAGGCGTGTACGCTAGCCACTGGACCAACAAGGCGATCAAATGAATCCCCATTTTGCGTGGTCATAGCATTACACACAGAAACAAACAAACACAAAACAAAACAAAAAAAGACAAATTGTGCAAATTCTTATTTTGTTGTGTTTTTTACTGTCAGGCCGTCCTTCTTACAAGAAAAAAAGACTAGGAAAATTGCAAGGAAAATAGTAAAAACTATTTTTCCTCTAAACAAATTGGTAGTCATTTCAAGCGATACGAAGGTCACCAAGTCACGGTTGGCTAGTTTAAGATATGTTATTGAAAATTTTAAATATTTACTTACTTTATTTTATTTAAGCAAATAAAGAGTTTTAATATTTATTTATGTAATCCTTATATTAAATTTTGAATGCCCTGTTGTAGGAGTTAGCGTCTTCACTGATCATCTGTGAGGCTCGGATTCGATTCCTGATTTGATTGAGTGCCATATATGTGATGGACATTCATGTCTTGTTACTTAGTATTTAAATTTATTGACATTGGTAATTATTTAAATATTTATATGTTACTTATTTTCATGTATTAAAAGAGTTGATTGTAAATCATAACAAAGCATATAATTTGCACACTTTGGGGCTCAGACCAATACAAAAAAATGGGGTTTTATATATGTTTACCATCACTAACACTTTACTAGCTGTCTGGCAGGATGGGTAAAGAAGCCCGGACCAACACAAGGAACAAATATTGCTAGGGTACGGGCCATATTTCGATCCCGATGGTATGTTAGCTTATAGACTTGTAAATAAGGCCTTGTAATAACTCGCCACAGAAAAGCCGTGTACTAATAATTTGTACATAAGCATTTATAATTTGTGCTTATAATAGAAAATTAAATTGACCCCCGACACAAGATTTCTAATTTCCCTTTTAAAGTAAAATAATCTCTCCACTTTCATCCCCACAACTTTTAAACGGCTCAACCGATTTTCATCAAACATGTCTTAGAACACTCGTACATAGGTTACCTTTAATACAAATAAAAATACAAAACTAAATAGAAATCACTGCAGCCGTTTGGGAGTTTGATGTCACAGACAGACACATAGACAGACAGACACGTTAAACTTATAACACCCCTCTTTTTGTGTATGGGGGTTTAAAAATATCCGGTGTGAATAAAGCAGATATACAATGCGAATGTGGATAGATGTAGGTACCCGGGGAGACCTAGGCTGACATTTCACGATCAGATCAATCGGATATTATCCGAGGGTGGTGTCAAGAGTCTCCGAAACTGGCGTGTTTGTATGAAAAGGGTAATGAATGTGAAGGAAGCAAGACAGGTTTGTCAGGATCGTGAAGGACTTGGCGTGAAGATATATGTGTATGTGTGTTTGTGTGTGTGTGAATAGGCCACAGTTGTCTCTTACCATCAGAAGAGCGGGTTTGTTATGTCTTCACATAAACATATTGGCGCCATATGTATTTGTTTATTTCCTATTAATTGAAAAAATACCGCAAAAATGTGGTTATTTGGTAAACATATTTAATATGTATTAAATAGCTAATGTCTTTTAATTTGTCATTTGGAATATTACCGCCAATCGTTATCGTCACATCAATATTTATGTCTTTATCAAAATATTTTGATTTGCGCTATCAAAAAAACAAACGTATATAGTCTAATACATAATTAAGTTCACTTGAGTCAAAACAGTATAAATTTAAATAAAATATTACTAAATAACTATAAACTTCAAATTAATTGAATCAAAACAATATTTATAAATACTTATGTTGTTGACTGTCTCTATAATTTTGTAAACTAAAATTATTAAAACTATCTTTATTTTTATGTCTATCTAAAATTTCCATGGTAAACAATATATGCGTAGGTACTTCATTGTTGAAGTATTTCAACTTCTTTAGAGGCGTTGCGCAATTTTTGGAATGGGTAAAAACTTCTATACTCGCTTCAGGACACGTGACCTGATCGAAAATTCGTAAGATGGCGCAGGGTGCTTGCGCGAATGTTCGTGTTGTCATGTTAGTTTACGACAGCGCAATAAATGAATATTTTATTCTGCCACATAAATGATAGTACATTCATAGTGATAATTAAAACAATTCGTGCAAAATTATTCCCTTACCATTCGGCATTCCAAAATATCAAAAATGCACAACGTTAATATTCATTTTGTCACTTCTGCCAGCACTCCCATCGTTTTTTTTTTAAAATGTTTCACTTCTTTTTACAATTTATGTCTAAAACTATGACAATCTTATTTGTGTATTTTCATCAGAAAAACTACTACCATTTTATGAATGAACACAAAGTAAAATAATATAAGGTGCAACCTGGTATTATAGTCTTTATTCCAATGTAATACAGACATCGCCTCTGTGGTCTCGCGGTTCAGTTGTTGGACTTGAATGTATGAGGTGCCGAGTTCGAATCCCGGGTCGGGCAACAGAAAGAAAATTGGGTTTTTCCGATTTTCTACTAAAAAGAGATGTTGCTCGGGATAGGACCTTTTCGGGCATATGGGCGTGAAAATACTTTTTTTTAATACAAACTATAAAATCAACTTAATTTTACTTCTACTCTAATCCATGTTTATTAATAAGGTAAGCTTTGTGTTGAATAAAAGGTGGATGTCGATGATAGTATTTTTCTATGTTATTAAAGTAGCGGTATTGGTATATTTTTGTCAATAAATATATTTTGTTTTCAATGTTTCTTGATAAACTGGATATAGACTCTACGATTGAATTATTACTAGTATTGTAAAAAAAAGTAAAAAAAAAGTCTTCACGCCCATATCCCCGAAGAGGTAGGCAGAGGCACAACCAGGGCACCCACGACTAGCCGAAGACACTATGTCCCACAATGTGATAGGTGTGATAGGTTACTATATACTAAATACATACTGTATTTAGTAATAGAATAATACATATTTCGTAAATTTAGTATAATACGAATCATACTAAAATGTGTTACTTAAAATATTGGTTTAAATATTTTTATTTAACTAACCCTATACCTACGTGTTTGCATTAACATTATCCAACCATGTGAATGTAACTGATAAGACCATTCACTAATTCCTTCAAAAAAAATAATTTCATTTGTTTTTGTTGCAACAATCCAAAACGTTTAAATAAGAAACCCACATTTTGAAAAATCTCACGTGAGATTGGGGGGTGGGGGAGGGGGTTGCATAAAATCTCACGACATCTCACCAGGGGGGGAGGGAGTATCAGAAAATGTAAAAAAACACCTCACGTAATTTATGGACGTCCCCTAAGCTAGCACTACTAAAATCTATGATATCTATAAATGACGGGTACCTCTTACCATTGAGAGAGTCGCTTCTTTGTCAGTTATTTATAACTTAAAAAACGACTAGAGAGATCAATAAACCCTCGTAATTAGGTGCTATAGTAAAAAGTGTCGAGAAAAAGTCTTGTTATGCTTATTTCAATCTAGTTATCATCCCACTCAGTGCGTGTGCCGTACAATAAAGAATTTTGTTCCAGAAAAGGTTATAAGATGTTCAGAAAATAAACAATTTGCAACAAAACGAAGTTATAAATAGAATATGAAGTGGGTCTTGAATCTTACTTAAGTACAAAATAAAAATTTACAGTCGATAAGATGGCATTTAAATGTATTTCCTTAATAATTCCATTCATTTAAAATGATAAAAAACATTTTATAAGGCGCCTGTATGGCATGTACAGAGAGTTTTGCATTAAGCCATTGGAGTATGAATTTATGACGTAGTTTTGTAGTTTATAGTTTAGATTACACGAGCTTTAAAATGCCACAGGTTATAGTGTCAGCTTTTGGTCGGCGACCGCGCAAGGCCGCCTTAAATCGTCGACCTCTGATGTACATGGATCTACGAAACAGATTGCTATAGAGTGGCAATGTGAATAGATAAATAAAAAAAAACATTATTTTGGTTTAACAAAGTGAAACAGTGGAGCTTAAATTACCATAAAGCTATACTTAACATAGGCATTTGAGAAAAGTCTATGTCCGAGACTTTGGTTTTTTTTATTTAAAAAAAATTGAATGATACTAGATGAATAATAAATCCAGTTAAATTGGTTATTACTATTGTAAATCTAATTTATGTCAACGATTTATCATATTTTTTAAATTGCGAATTATTAAACTTCTAAGTAATACAGTAGACTATATGAACTTCTAATAGTTTAATTGTTTTTTCTACTAAGACTGAATAGCAAAAATTAATGAAATTACTACATTCAATTTAAAATTAAAATTCTAACTAGCCAAAATATAATCAAACTGCCAGCTCCACGGAACACCTAATTTTCTTACTCCATGTATTGCTAAAAAGCTCGTCAACAATATGAATAAAATAATAATTATCTTTGGTGACTATTAGCTACTGCGTATTTTCTATACAAATGCAAATGCTGTTCTTATTATCTTATTCTATAACAAAGAAATAATTTATGATATCATATGTTTTTTTCCTAAATAATAGAGACGAAATGAAGATGTTTTTTTATCTAGGTGAATTATTTTTTATTCCAAAAATTTTAGTTGATAGCAATACCACACATTTTATCCTGTTCAATTGTGAGGAAACTGGGAAAAACAACATTTTAATTTTTCCCATACAAACTGAACGGGTGGAACGAAGTTCGCGGGAACAGCTAGTCTATATCTATAAAAGAAAGTGGTGTTAGTTACACTATTGATAACTCAAGAACGGCGGAACTGATTAGGCTGAAAATTGGTCGGGAGGTAGCTTAGAACCGGGAGAAGGACATTGGATACTTTTTATCCTGTTTGATTGTGAGGAAACTGGGAAAAACAACATTTTAATTTTTCCTATACAAACTGAACGGGCGAAACGAAGTTCGCGGGAACGGCTAGTTATTTATAAAAACACTTTGCTTAAGGTCCCATCTATAAAATAGCGAGAATCTAATAACATCTCTATTAAACATAACCCCGTTATCTCTAAGTTTATTTTTGATAGAATATTAGAATACTAAAATAGTCAGAATACCATAGATCTTCACCAAGTACAGAAGGCGAAAAGTATATACATACAAACGTATCCTCACACCACGTCCCTTACACCAGAAGTATCACACAGAGTATAAATTGCCAAGATCACGATTACTATAGCTTCCTCCACATTCATAACTATTTAAACCCCCAACGGAAAACGAGGGGTCGTATAAATTTGACGTGTGTGTATATGTCTGTCTGTATGTGGTAACTTCTAAAGAGATGGGCTGATTTTAATGCGTTTTTTTTTATTTTTAAACGAACGTGACGTTATAGTTTTGACATCATCCTCGGATGATACCTAAGCAATTTTGTCATGGAATATCAATCCAAATCTTTGGTACCTCCAACCATCCACATTTTTTTTACCTATATTTACTTTGTCAAATTTTCATCTACCATTTGCCATCGTATCATACTAATATTATAAATGCAAAAGTTTGTGAGTGCGTATGTATGGATGTTTGTTACTCTTTCACGCTCGAATGGCTTAACGGATTTGTATGAAATTTGGAACACAGATAGGTTGTGACCCGGATTAACATATAGGCTACACTTAATACCTATTGCATATCGGGTTCCTGTGAAAACGTGAGCGAAGCCGCAGGAAACAGTTAGTAATTAATATAATATTTTCTACGCAATTCTTGCTTAGTAATAAAAAGTCACTAAATAAAGTAAACTAGATTTTATGTATTAAAAGAACAGTTAATAGATTTAAGATTTAGTCAAAATACAGAATAAAATTAATTGATATTACTTATATGAGTTAATTTTAAAATTTTAATGGGTTTCCGAATTTTGAAAGTTGTCTAACTATATTTTTTAACATTCTATTTACATAGATGGTGTTTAGATGAACACATCAAAATACATCTATAATCGCCATTACGGGATATTTTGATCGTTCGATTTCCATAAAACAGAAGCTAGTTTATAAATTACAATTAATGAAGAAGTTAAAAAAACAAAAATTGTAGGTTATTAGATAAGTTATAGATATTTTTGCATAAATTTGCTATTTAGCGGTAAAAATAAACGCAACAAAGTGTGTTTAGGAAAATAAAACTTCTATTAATTATTACTAACCTATCCATCTAGCAAAAAAAAATATGTTTAGCTCACTTACAAAAATACAGTTATTACAGCCCTGACCCCGGTACTTGCTGTTGTATTCCGGACTAGAGGTTAAGGAAACTCGTAAATTACTCACAAAAGAAACTTAAGCTCGGCATTAGGTTTTCGTCAGAACACTGACACCTTATAGGCCTTATAGGCATTGGGTATTTCTCACAATTTGAAAATCCGTCCATTCTGCTCGTACGCCTATGTAACGCATCTGTTACAACTTTGGTGTTTATAGGCGACGCGCGACGGTTGTATCTTTCTATCAGTAGAACGGCATGTTTTTTAAATCTTTAGCTCTTCATTAGAATAAATCAATTTGATAGAGAAGATATATACAACCCTACATTATCCGAAACGTTATGAAAAGTACTAACGTACAGAAGAAGCACTGAAGTCCAAACCCAAGCAAACTTATATCTTAAGATGTGTAGTGATTAGTGAAGGCTGATATTGCCCTGTTCGAGTACAATTTACATGTCAATCAAACTTGAATCTTAGGCTCTATTAGCGTTAAGCAAAAATTTAAATGATTTTATTTTAATTACCGACTTTGATAAAACAAAAATGTTGTGCTGTGCGTTCGACTATATTATTTTTTGTTAATTGATTTCTCCGTCATTTCTAAACCGTTTTTAAAAATTCTATTTTGATTTCAAGGAGCGTACCGTTGAGGTAGTCCCATTATTACGAAGATCTTAGCAGATTTTCTGTTGTTAAATAATATATAACTGGTTTTGATGTATAATTCTTCAAGAGGTACGCTACAGAGTGAACCCTTTGTTCTGGGTTCTGATTTCGTTATTTTTTATTGCGTATCTTAGGGCTACTTGCATGTTCCAGGTTTATTACCGGGTTAAACTGTCAAATATATTGATTTGGTCCTATGTTAGAAGATAACTTTGGGTTAAATATTTAACCCAAGTGCAAGTCAGCCTTAAATATGTATTAACACATAAAACTAAATCGAGATATTTCGATAATGTAATCAAAAGCCTTATATGATATTCATCTGGAAAAATTCAAAACTGCTCCATTTGAATCAAAACAAAGTTAATGTATGGGTAAGTGGGCGCCACACTACATTCCTCGCGTGTTTTGGCGGGAAATATTGTTTTTTTTTATCTTTATTTACAACAGGTAGCGCAATGAACTGCTAAAAACGTTTTAACAAAATCCAAGAATAAGATTATTTTAAGGCAACTGTTTATTGGCAGTCCCACAGACATGACCGAAATTTATTTTATTTGCGGTTTTAATATTTACATACGTGACTTATACGTAATAAGCTTAATTTGAGGAAAGACGAACTTGTAAAATTCTGTAAGCAAATTTTTTCCTCCAGTTTCTCAGCGGGTGTGTGTTTGTCTGTTGTATATTATTCTTGAGCCAATAAACCGATTTTAATCTATGTTTTATTTAAATTTACGTTACTAAGATTGTTATTAGCTACAAAAAAATAGATGGATGAGGATGTTCCTTCAAGTACTATGTTTGTGAAAATGTATATTTGTTTTAAGTACCGTTTACACGGTAAATTATGATGATAGAAAAGTAAGAAAAGAAGAAAAAAATATTTGTTCAATATGGGTGTTACAAAGATGTTGCAAAATTATTTTAGCGTTCCAACATCTTCTACCAACTTGTGGTGTGCAAATATTTTTATAGGTTTTTATCAAATCAGTAATTTCAATTATTTATTTACTATTTACAAACTGTATTTTGTATCGATTACATGATTATTTATCCTATTAATATTATAAATGCGAAAGTTTGTATGAATGGATGTATGGATGTTTGTTACTCTTTCACGCAAAAACTACAAAGCCGATTACGATGAAATTTGGTATGTAGGTAGCTGAAGACCCAGAATAACATATAGGCAACTTTTTATCCCGGAGTTCCCGCGGGATTGGGACTTACGCGGGTGAAACCGCGGGGCGCAGCTAGAATATAATAATACTAACAATTTTTGGAATGTAAATTAATTTATCCCTATCTAGCGTAAACTACCACTGTTTCCAAACCTAGCCTGACACGAGAATAAACGGCGAAACAAACTCCCCGGCAACCAATCATGTTAGAAATACTTTATTATTTTTGGAAGGCAAACAAGCAGACGGATTTCCTGATGGTAAGAAATCCACGCCGCCTAGACTAGACTAGACAGCAAAGGCGGTAATAGTAAGTTGCCAACTTAAGGCCGGAATGTTAGGCCTCGAACAAAAGTAAGTTTATCGGCTACATTATCGAGCGTTAAACATGGTGCGTTGCCAACCTGAGGCACAAATTTATAGTACTACTACGCTACTTTTACCTCGATATCTCAAAGAGTTCCCGAGTGGTACATGTCTAACTTTATTACTCATATGAAGCCTCAAACAACAACTTAAATATTTATTTAGACAGTAAATATTGTCTAAAAAAATTTAAAAATCTTGCCATAATATGATATGATATTTGAGTGTCGAGAATACAGGTTTGGACATTTGTTTGTTTTGACGTGAACATTTGGAGCATTTGTTATTATTTTATTATGCAATTTTTATTTCCAAATATACACTTACGGTCAGAAATAATGGGTCGCCTTCGCGCAGTAGCAGTGTGGCTCGTAATGACCAACAAGTTTATCTTATCACCATCAAAACTTATTTAATATGAAAGGTACAAAATCTTCGAGAATAAACTTCAAATGTATTTAAAAACCTTTTTGCTTGTGTGCGAGTGTTCATGTATCCAATGTATCTAATTATCGTGATAATATGAAAATACCTATATTCTTAAAATTTGATAAGTAGGAAAATCACCTGTCAATTTGTTAGTTGTACATTTATGCGTAATATAATATATATTATGCGTAAATTTTATAGGCAAAGAAATACGAAGGAAATATCATGAAGTATAATTTATACGCCGTTAGGTGACATAATTTTTGTTGGGTCCGCTTGTAACACATAATGTTTTGGCATACAATTATATTTTAATACTTAGACAATCTTAAGTTATTGGAAACTAAAATAGATGATTGGAATTAAGGTTATTCTCATAAAGACATACATTGATATCACTTACTTACTTACTTATGGGTGAACAGAAGTAAACAAATTGATTGTCGTACATTGCATAGGTGTACCTAATACGTAAATAAATCGATAATCATCCGACGATACGATATCAAAATCTAACTTCATCACAAGCAAAACAAATCAATAGTAGATATAAATTAAAACAAATATATTTTACATGCTGTCTATTACTAAATTGTTTCGAAAGAAGCCCTGAGCCTAATTATTTATTAGTATTTTTTTAATATCAACAAAAAATGTATAATCCGTACAAATGCGAAAGTTTGTGTCTTTGTCTGTTACACTTTCTAGACTTATTGACTGGACCAGTTTTAATGAATTTTGAAATGCATCTGAGTTCGTACAAAGTCTACTTTTTATCATCTGCCCAAAGGATACGATGCGTAATGAAAGTTTGTAAAAAAATCTACACCAACGAAGTCGCGGGTTAATAGCTAGTTTTATATATAATAAACTGATATTTTAACGGATTCACATTTTTCTGCTCGGTAGTGTATTTCGCTAAACTTGATTATTCTAAAAACATCACCAGGATACAGAATTCAAATTTATGAGACCACCTACTCTTATTTTTATTGTAGAAACGTCACACTATTGTTATCGATTTCAGATACGGAAAGACATAAAAATCTTCAGAAAATAATTTGGATTTACCTATTCATTTCTTTATTTGATTTAGACCCAAATGAAAAGATTCTCTAATTTTAAAAGGCGCGGCGGATTATAGACGACAAAAATGTGTTCACTCCAAATACTTTATACAAAGAGTATCGAGTACCAAGTGTCATGATCTATGTAGACCTTCTCCCTCCACTTTCTATTTCATTTTATCTCTTATGGCACGAACACGCCCGTTTTGGAGACTCTTGACTACATTCTAGGGTAAAAGAAATCAAACGATTTGGGTTTGATTTTGATAGATGTTAAAGATAAGTGCATTGCCAACATGGATATTGTTTATTAATCTAGAGGGTACAATCAGGCAGTAAATTTATTTATATTATATTTAACATTTAAACCTTAGCCTTTAAGATTTAAACACTCCTTTGGTGTTTATTGAGGACGAATATTACTTCGCAATCTACTAGTTCAAGTTTCGATCTCTTGAAAATCTTCATGTTGCTGACGATCCTGGAAAGTGATGGCTAGATGGCGCGTTTTCGTTTTTTATAGATATAATCTTATTATAATAATTAATAAACTGCAAACATCGACGTCAACTATTTCATTATCATAACGCGATTTGACAGTCGTTCATTTACGAAAGATGGCTAATGATTTCCAGGTGGTCCGACATAAATTTAATCAAAATCGTACTAGTACTTTTGGGTTATACTAGTGGGAGTTCTAGACGGTTGGAAACACCGGTTTAAATAATAGTTGCGTTAGATTGGACAGTAGAATTAAACCAAATTTAATAATAGCCAGAAGATGGAATGTTTTCTCCTAGGCAACTTTTGTTGGAAGGCATACTTTGCAACCGTCTGGAACCGGCTTGTATAACTTTTGATCTATGTCATTTTGATAAACAAATATAGGGCCACTTCATGATTCATACCTACTTATTCAAATAAGAACCATCAAAATCGGTTCTTTAATGATCAAATTAAAAAAAACAATCACATTGACATCCTATTTTTCGAGTCGGCTAAAGATTGAAATGATAAACTTTTCTCCAATTAAAAAAACTAGGTCTTAAAGAATTAAAGATGAGCTATCTCTGATACATTTTGCATAATCAAAATTGAGTTTTTAATAAATCCGTAATAAATAAATGTATCAAGGTATTAACATAAAGTACTGGTAATTGACTGTTTAATTTATTTAACAATACTCAACTTAATAAATAAGATGATTATTTAGTTTGACATTTAATGTTTGTATTTTGATATGATACCACAGACCAAATATTGCAATAAATACATTGAAATTTTAAAAAAAATATGTTCACGCCCATATCCCCGATATGGTAGGTTGAATGCCAAACAGGGCACTCACGACTAGCCGAAGACAGTAAGTCCCTCAATGTGATAGGTGACAAGGCACTCACCAATCGGGCACATATCCAATCCCGGGGAAGGTTGTTTTTATTAGAAAATTGAAAATGCACATTTCCTTTTTTTTTAGTTGCCCGACCCGGGGCTCAAACCCGGGACCTCAAGAAGTCAAGTCGTAAGCCGGATCGCTAGACGATAGAGGCGAAAATTAAATTCAATTGTTACACATACTCATACTATATGCGTATGTGTACACATTCGTCGAGCCAAGAGTATAGAGTGCCAAGTGTTATATTTTTTTTTAATTTCTTCAAAAAACGGGTATTTCTGATTAAAAAAATACTGGAGACTTCAGAATTTTTTAATAAATTCAACCTACATAACAATTAAAATCCCGACTGTCCTATTATCCTATCAATATTATAAATGCGATAATTTGTATGTTTGTTACTCCTTAACGTATTACTGCTAAACTGATTTTCATGACATTTGGCACACACATAGAGGGTAACTTGGATTAATATCTATGACCGTTTTTGTCCCAAAACAATGTTCTTATGGGACCATTAACTACGTGGCATCATCGCGGGCAACTATTAGTATAATATAAGAACAAAGAGATTAATAAATGCTTCGAACTCTACCGGCTGCACACAGAACCGTCATTTATTTTTTATTAGTCATTGAGTCTCCATTTTCCATACAAAATGACATTAATAACAGATTAAATGTTAAAGTGGGTAAGTATTTTCACACCCATATCCCAGAAGGGGCAGGCAGAGGCACAACCAAAGCACTTACGATTAGCCGAAGACACTAAGTCCCACAACGTGATAGGTGGCAAGCGTATCGCCAACCGGGCACCGGATTAATTACGTGTTGCTCCCTGGGTACGTCTCAGGTGGTAATTAAAGACCTATAATAATTGCTTTACTGTCTTTGTGTTTCATTATGTATCATTCCAAATTAAAATATTCCATATACGGATTATTTAATTGTTACATATTTAACTCTTTTAGTTATGTCTATATATCACTTTCAAGGTTGATGTAACCTTTGGTTAACCCGACCCATAAATATTGTGTTGAATATTTAACAAATATATCACTAATTTATATGAATCGGATCACTAAACCAGTTTTGATTAGTCAGCATTCCATATCTATGATTTTTTTGACGCCGTTGGTATGTAACAAGCCCATCGCCTGCTGGATGTAATTTAGTTATTTAGGTTACACAGACAGATTTAAATTATAGCTTTACTTATTCCTGCCACTACAGCGTCGATGCTCTCCATTGTCATTTATCCCTAATCCAGCCCGTGGGTGAGGTTGCACAGATAGCCTAAGATCTTGGAAACAGCATCCAGTAACGTCAACCATACAATTTCAGCGAAATCGGTTCAGCCGTTTAGTTACAAATAGTGTAACTAACAGACTTTCTTTTACATACAATATATAAATTTGTATGGCATGCCAAACCATGTTACCATCTTGTTTCATCGTTATAAATAAAAAAAAATCTTTTCGCTATCTTTTAACACATTTTTTTATTTTTTACAGCCTCGTGGATAGAGCAGTTAGCAGATATGGTTAAAGCCAAACTACCGAGAGGCTCCAGGTCGATTCCTAATACTTGCTTACGGCCAATGTTAATAATGTATCTCAATCTAATGGATTGCAAGCAATCTAGATAGCTGCGTATCCGCCAGCCTATCCCATACCTTATTGCCATATGTAATTGGCAAGCGATAACATAAAAATGGATCAAAATATCAATCTTGGACAGCAAGTTTTGGATAAGGATTGATTATTAATATTGGCCGTTAGTGAATATAGATGGCTATATTTTTAGTTTGTACTAGCAGTTGCCTGTGGCTTCGCCTGCGTTTTCTCAGGAACCTGTTGTATGATCGGTATTTAGCGTAGTGTATATGTTAATCCAGGTCACAATCTATTTGTGTTCCAAATTTCAGACAAATCCGTTCAGCCATATGAGCGTGAAATAGTAACAAATGTCCATACATACATACAAACTTTCGCTTTTATAATATTAGTAGGATAATAAATTGACACAAACAATTTGTACGAAAGACCAATGTACGTGGAGGAAGTTATGTCGGTCTTCAAGGACGGTGAAA
>NJDD01001215.1:10362-35848 GCA_002245505.1 Calephelis nemesis | reverse complement strand
AGCTCTGGTTAGGACCATAATAACACGTCACATATGCATCCCAAAGATGTTATTGTTGCTGTTACAGCCAAGGGCCTGGTAAATTTTTTTATTAATAAATATCGATGTTCGATCCGAGTTTTACGTTTATAATATCCTATTTCCTATTAATGTTATAAATGCGAAAGTTTGTACGTTTGTTTGTTTGTTACTCCTTCACGCAAAAACTACTCAACCGATTTTCATGAAATTTGGCATACACATAGAAGGTAACTTGGATTAACACAAATAATAGTTTTTGTCCCGAAAAATTGTTCCTGTGGGACTATTGACCACGCCAGCAACGCCGCGCGCGCAACAGCTTGTAGACTATATTTCACTGTTATACAGAATGTAATATCAGATCAAATCTCGCACTATTTTAATTTATGTTTACTAATTAATAAGGCTGTTTGAGTTAAACATCGTTTTTTTTGTGTTTTAGTCATCAAAATTACTTGAAATTCATTCCCTCTGTTTTTTACAATTTAAAACGAAATGTTACATGAACCAAACCTCCACTTTCCATTTGTCGCATTTTTAAATTTCACTTAGTACTTTGGAATTCCACCAATCAAGAATAAGAACATCTAAGATTTGATTTCGATTGGAATATCCAGACATAAGACAAAGTTCGAAATATGAAAAGATATTTTCGGAATCGCTACAAATATATGTGCGACAACCTTTATTGCAAATCATTGCATACCAAACGTAGTCGCGATAAGGGTTGTCACTCTTATAATACAAAACAGTAGCTGAATAAGACGAAACGTTTGATTTTTAATCTAAACATTAACTTCAATACTAACTGGTTTTTTTAACTGACGAAAAAGGGAGGCAGTTCTTAATTCAATGGCATATTTTTATAGTAAACCACGCATTACTTAAAAAACGGTAAAAACGGACACCTCCGCTGTCTGTTTGTCTGTCTCTAGGCTGTATCTCATAAATCGTGACAGCTAGAAAGCTGAAATTTACATAAATAATGTATTTCTATAGCCGCTAAAATAACAAATAAAAAAATTATATATATTATTAAGGACCCGCCTTAACATAAAATAAAAGTGTTATTTTCGTATTACATATTCTGCTCAATATTAAAAACGGTAACAGGTAGACGCTTCAAACTTTCATAGAATATTTACTTTTCTTTGATATTTCCCATCGCCGATTTTCATATTTTCAAAATGAAGAAACACTTGTACTGTTTTACATATCACTTATAATATATTGTGTTATTTAAAATAGCCTACCGATTTCGCTTATTACAGCATCATCAGGGCTAACTACTACTAACTAATTTAAATTTTAGCCCTGATGATGTTGTATAAGCGTAACCGGTAGGCTATTTACTAAATAATAAATTATAAGTGATAACAGTACAAGTGTTTCTTCATATTAAAAATATGAATATTTACTTGTATATTACATTTCAAAATAAATAATTAAATAACAATAAAGTAAATATTAAAGGGTAAAATCCTATACAACAAACGTAATTTTTAAGAAATTTTTACTCGATCTTAATAAACATACTTTCGAAGTGTTCTCAATGCCATTAATTCTGGGTCTGATTACGGAACTCTGGAGAAATCCTAGATAATACCTAATTTTGTATACATGAATGATGTACATATTGAAATCTACGTTAGTATTTTCCAATTTTATGACTCTTAAATTATATAACAAACTTTAATTTTAGTATTTTTTTCCATCCGATTCCAATTTCAGTTCGTATACATTTTTAATGTACGCTGAATTTGTATAAGTGGCAGCCCTATTCCGTACGTATTGCATCCGGTTTAAGTGAGATGCTCGTATATTCGACACAACAATGTACTCGTGGACATTTTTATATTGCGGCCTTGATAAGAAAAATGCACTCCGTTAGTACCGAATGGGGATATATGGGGATTTGATTTTCGTTAAGGTTGGGGAGGTGAGAAAACGGGCACAAAGGTCAGTTTTAGTGTCCTCTTCGTTTATTGTAGCCATGGTAACTGATTTGACACGTCATATTCTTAATTTGAAAAAACATGATAATTTTTATTTGTCGTTTTGAATATGGGATACCTGCGTTTTATATAGCACTAGCCAACCCTGCGAACTAAAACAGCAACTAAAAGTTTATATGGAAAAAAATTAAGTGTAGTTTTTCCCATTTACCATACAAAATCCCTTAAACGTCCCCTTAAATCCGTTAAACGTCACCTTTCTGCGTATCTAGCAGACTAGATGTATCAGACATTACTTACCCTAAATTATGTATATATGTATTTTCCTGTGCGTTTATGTATATGTTTGTGTATATATATGTATGTGTGTATTTTATGTATCATTTGTATTATTTCTATATTTACATAGTATATTTTTTATTATTGTAAGATCATTTGTTCACATCTTTTTTTACAATAATTATTTCTGTGCACCCCATTAAACTAAGCTCTCTTAATGAGTTAGGTTGACTGGTAGAGAATGCCATGCTGCATTAAGTCCACCTTTGTACATTATTGTGCATAAACTTTGAATAAATAAATAAATAAATAAAATCCCCGGTTTTTCAGTCCATAATGAACTTTTTCCTAACAATAATCAACATATAAAAGGATTAATAAAATTTGACCATCCATCCACCTGGGGAAATCACTTTAAACTTACCTCAAAAGAGGGGTTGTATGTTCGAATGCATTATATTGCATGTCTTATTTGTATTAATTGATTTGTTCGTCATTTCTGAACCGATTTTTTTATTTTAAAGAGCGTGTTTTAGTGGAGGTCATGGACACCTATTTTGGATCTAATAATGGAGTCTCAAGAAAATAGAGGAAAATACAATACAATACAATAACTCTTTATTTTGCACAAAATACAGAGAGCAGACGAACACATCAAAAAAACTTTACTATAAGATACACAAAGGCGACCTTATCGCCGAGATAGCGATCTCTTTGAGGCAACAAGACAATAGTATGGAACAAGATTTAGTCAGACACTGTGTAATATAAACATGCATTTAACACTAGACGAAATAAATCATTCTTAAAACAGAAGATTATTTCAATTACAAATAAAAAAAATAAATTAAAGTAATGTTAAAATACTTAATTATTGTGTACCCAAATGACATCAAAGTCGATTTTGCCGTTTTACGGCGGCTAAATTCTTATGAATAAGATAATATTTTATAACAATACAATAACTTTATTTTTTACCATATACAGAGAGCAGACAGATACACAAAAAAACCTTAAAATATGAGATACACAAAGGTGGATAGCGATCTCTTCGAAAAGTATGTAACAAAATTTATCGATATACTGTGCAATAGTGTTTTTAAAAATATAAAAATACATCTAACTCTAGACGAAATAAAACATCCTAAATAAATTAATAATAAATATTTCTGGACAAGTTACACTAAATGAACCTAACCCCAAAGTAAGCAAATTATATGTTTGTGTTATGGGTGTTAGTCAACGATACTAATACATAGAAATACTAAAATATATACCAGAATAAATTTAATAAAGACCCAGACCCGGAAATGCAGACATCTAAATGTTCATCACACATATGCCTGCCCCTGTCGGGAATCGAACCCGAGCCTCGCGGTTAGTCGGTGTAGTTAGGCGTGTACGCTAGCCACTCGACCAACGAGGCAGCTAAAATAAATGCAGAAGCTTGTTTTAATTTTAGTAATACTTATACTTAATTTTTGTTTACCCTAATGACTTATTAGGATCAATGTCAGATTTTGTAGTTTTACGGCGCTTAAATTCTTAAAAATAAGACAATATTTTGTTAGGAAATTTACCTGCTGACCTTGTTGTATTAGATTTCAGAGATTCCGATTTCAAATAAAACCCAATATTTTAGTGTAGGGTTTCATGATTATTCATGACGACAGATAAAGTGATTTTATCTTATTAAAATCTTCTGAGTAACGTATGTTTTGTTAAGATTTTTAAGTATTTTATTTATTTCACACTTTTTTAATACTCAGATATGATATTATTATACAATAA
Source organism: Calephelis nemesis (assembly GCA_002245505.1). NCBI lineage: Eukaryota > Metazoa > Arthropoda > Insecta > Lepidoptera > Riodinidae > Calephelis > Calephelis nemesis. Next base: position 31,802 of record NJDD01001215.1, on the reverse strand, counting down.
TAATGATAACATCAACAATACAGTACACAAAACAAGCTTATCCGTGAGAAAATATATCTTGTAGCTGGTATACATTTTAAAAAAAACGTCGGGTGGTACTCCGGCAGAAGTAAAAACTTGAATATTAACTTTGTGCATTTTTGATATTTTGGAATAGTTAGGTAATAATTTTGCACGAATTGCTTTAATTATCAGTATGAAAGTACTATCATGTATGTGGTAGAATACAATATTCATTTATAGCGCTATTGTACACAAGCATGAAAACTCAAACATTCTAAAACTATTATTGAAAAGGGACAGCGATAACTTAGAATTAGTTAAGTGTCAAACGAAATTACTACTAATGCCAACAAGTAAGTATTTACAGACGAATCCTTTGCATAAACCTCTCCCAACGTATGTACTCTTAAATCTTCGTAGGTAAGACATAAAGTAAAATATATGCTCATGGGTTTCTATATCAATCAAATAAGATCCGTAATTCAAATATCGGAAGAATGGAGTAGTGCACCACTTTTATTGAATTATGGAGATGTGGGACATACACATGATATATTTTAGATAGGTAGCTAGCATTCCGTAATTTTGTTGGAAGTATACCACGCCTTTTTTCAAGTACGCCTATTCGAAATGGTTATTATGGTCAAGAATAGTCGTCAAAGAAACCCATAGAGATGTGATGACACCGTAATGGGATAGTAAGGGAATAGGCACACAACTTACCTGACCACAAGAGACAACCGACACTTATCATACACTTCGATTAGAAAGGGTGCAGAAACGTTTTATGTGGCACATGGCGTATAGCAATGGCATGGCGAAAAAATACAAATCTTACAAGTCAAGATTGCAAAAATTTAATGTTCAGTCGTTGGAAAGCCGTAGAAAACTCTTGGACATTTTATTTTTTTTGAAATTACTGCGATATGAAATTGACTGCCCTAAATTGTTGCGGAAAGTTGGTTTTCGAGTACCACGAACTTGTCCTCGTGGTCAAATCACTCCTCTATGTCCACCATTACGTAGAACTGTAGCAGACGCCAACTCTCCGTTACCTAGGATTTGCAAAACAGTCAATGTATATTGCAATTACTTTGATATTTACGCTGACTCACCTAACAAGTTTCGCAAAATTTTTTCAAGACTTTAAATAGACCAATTTCTTTTTTTTTTGTATACAGTTTACTTTTTAAATTTTGTTTTTAAAATAGGTATCTATCCTCATTTAGTTTGTTTTTCTTTGTATCTTTTAAAATTATTTTAACACATTTTATCGATTTTTAGTGCATGAGGTGTTTACCTTTAATTGTTTGATACAATTATCTCTTAATTTAAGTGTTTAACCTGAGAAATGTTTTTAAATTGTATTTTAATTGTATTGTAAACCAAATAAATAAAATAAATAAAAAAATCATCATCGTTATGATGTTAGCTAATTTCTTATACTTAATCGAGATGTGAGTAGTTCAGTTGCTGGGCTTGACTGCATGAGGTTCCGGGTCAGGCAAAAGAAAATTGGGTTTTTTTATTTTTCTAATAAAAAAAACGTTACTCGGGATTGGATATGTGCCCGGTTAGCGATAGGCTTGCCACCTATCACTTTGTGGGACTTAGCGTCTTCGGCTAGTCCTGGATGCCTTGGTTGCGCCTTTGCCTACCTCTTCGGAGATATGAGCGTGAAGATACTTTTTACAATCGCGATTTAAAAGTCAAGAACTAGCGTAGCAACAGCTCTAGGTTATAATATAGCGTTTGGGCTAATTGGCTATTATCAACAAAATTGCATTGCTAATATGAAACTGGTAGCAGGGAATGTAAGTCCCTTACCAACCATCGAAATAGATATGAACGTAATATCAAGAAATTCTCTTTTTGAGCATTTTTAACGACTAATGAGTTTTGTGTATGTGTGTGTGTGTAAGTGCTCAACCAGAGACATCATTGTTTAGCTCGATTGGGCTATTCTCTACAATGTCAGTACCAAGGGCAGTCTCCTTGGTGAACGAACCTCGACGTGGTACTGCATCCTGTTTACTGGGTTAGCTGTTAAAAGTCACTACCACTGCGAGTGGGCAGCAATTATTTAAAAATAACGTTTCGATAGTTTTTTGAAATACTGCCCTGCTGTGGATACATCTGGATCGCAGTGTATGTCGTCACTGCATAAGCACAAAGAGCAATCAGTGGTAGTACGCATGAATATTTTCTGAACTACTTGTAATTTTTTAAGTGGGTCGTTAAGGTATGTACGAATTTACACGCGTGAGTGAAGATTAGTCTAAAACATGTTTTACAAACTGTCACTTCGTAATAAAGTGATACTTGGGGAAACACGTATTAGGCTGTTTTTGTTTATGATATAGTAAGGGCGGCTAAGTACAAACTTTGCTTTATTTGTGACTGTTTACGACATTCAGTCAGTTACATTAAAAACATTATTTTTTTAATTAAATAAAATTATACCTTGATCTTTTCTATATATTTTGGCTGTATTATTCGAAAATAAGTCTTAGAAAGTTGGTACTTTAGAAATATTCGGAAAATTCCTATGATAGCTTAATCAAAAATTTCATATTTTATCATATTATATTGCATATTATCGAGTCGTATAACAACATTCCAGATAGTCTTAAATCACTGCTTCTAAAATATTTCGAAAGAAGCTGCTTCACCTGCTGTTAGAAAAATCCTATCAAAGCATAAACTATTTTTTTGCGAATAAGATTTATTGATAAAACTTTTTTCTTAATAAATTTAAATTAAACATAAAACAAATCTTCCATGCCGATGTGTTTATTTCCTTTTGATAGCTTGATATTATATTGATAGATATTATATAGCAATGTACCTATTAATTTAAATAAGATTAATAGATTGATACATAAGTATCATCACGCCAAGTCCCGTGTGGGATAGGTAGCGAGTATTAAGTGCCAAGTGTCACTATCGGCCAATAATCAATCCTAATCCAAAACTTTCTGTCCAAGATTGATATTTTGATCCATTTTTATGATATCGCTTGCCAATAACATATCTGTGAACAGGATAAATATGGCAATTAGATATAGGATAGGCCGGCGGATACATAGCTGTCTAGATTGCTTGAAATCCATCTTTAGAGAAACATTATTAATATTGGCCGTGTATCTAAATAGCTGCCAAGCTTCCTCCACGTTAATTTCACTTTTCATAAAAATACGACTTCGAAGACTCATTGCTACATATTAACAACAGATATAAGGCAAAGGGTAATTGATTTCTCTGTCATTGATTAACCAATATTAAAATTTTGTTTTTTATTTGCAAGAGAGAACTTTCGAGGTCCGCTACCGTAATGTCTGGATCTAAAATTTTTTTTTTATTAATACGATATATGGAGGCAACCAATCAGATGGATTTTCTGATGGTAAGCAATTCCCGTCACCTAGAGACACCAAAGGTAGTAATGGTGCGTCACCAACCTGAAGCCGGGATGTTAGGCCTTGAGTAAAAGTAAGTTTACCGGCTACCTTACCCTCTGAATTGGAACACTTCAACGGCAATTATAGTAATAGGTTAGGTGGTGGTACCGATCCGGACAAGTCGCTGCTGAACTCTACCACCTAGTCAGATTTTACGGTGTTAGTGACGGTAAGTATAGGTAAAAGACGAGCACAGGGCTTTTACGAGCATCCTGACAGGAAGGCAGATGGTCTATTCTGCGGAGAAGCCCGGACCAACACAGAAAATCTAAGGAAATATTCTAAAGAATACGAAGAATTTTTATCTACGTAGATTTTAGTAAAATCATATTTTGATTTAGGCAATTTCACTGGTATTATTTTAAAGATTTGTACACAAGAATCTAATAAAACATTCTGTAATATCTTGACACACATATTCCGCGAATAAATAATTTTCATTTCATTTCGTTAATAAAATATATTGCATTTTTATTGTTTATTAATGGACATAAAAGCGTATCAACTGACAAGAATAATTATCAATTCGACAAGCTTATCCACTCCAAGCCCGTTATAATATATGAGGTTTGGCATATAAATTATTGACCTTGTACATTTTAGCCTTTTGTGGTTAACATTAATCAAAGACACAATAGAGTTACATTGCCCTAAATAGAACTTTTATTATTTAAAAAAAAGAGTACTTTTTTAAGTAAGTAAGTATCTTCACGCCCATATCTTTAAAAGGGTAGGCAGAGGCACAACCATCGCACTCCCAATTAGACGAAGACATTAATTCCCGATTTCACAAAGAGCCCTATACTTTACCTTTAAACCTATTTTTGAGAACTGTTTCATATTGAAACAGCCTCATAAGCAACTTTAAAAGGTCCCCTAAAGCATAGGGGCTCTTGTTGAAATCGGACATAAGTCTCACAATATAACAGGTGGCCAGTCTATCGTCAACCTGGTACACATCCAATCCCGGACAACGTTAATTTTATAAATTGAAAATATACAATTTAAAAATTTGTTTGTTGGCCGACCCGGGGATGGAACCTCAAGAAGCCAAATTCGACGTCGAACCCCTAGACCACAGAGGCGAACTTTTACTCGTATAATTTTACGTATTGAAATTAGTCAATTTTAGTTTGTAAGCCCCGTACCAAATCTTCCAAGTTGGTCGATTCTAATGTAAGCGGAACGGCTAGTTGGCAACCCTACTGTTACGGGTAGCTTAGAATCTCTTTATCTTCGAAAAGACATTGGATCTCTGTGAACTTGGGCTGAGTACTGTGCTCGGCAAGTCCAGGCAGTGACGTTGTAAAAACCACGAGGTAAGCAACGTTTTTATTAACGACTCTTATTTGAGCTTTTATTATTACTAATATATTGATATATTGTATAGAAATATATTATGTAGACAAATATTACCTACACCAATTTTCCAAGTAAAACTTTATTGCTCTTTTTTTACAATTAATAGAAAAGGCGGGAATAGTCCATAGAAACCGCGCTCTTGCATAGATAATAAAATATAACATTCAGCCTTCTATTTTAACTATGACATTACTGTTTATAACGTTATTTTATCAGGGCAGACATTTGTGTGATGAACATTTAGATGTCTGCAATTCCGGGTCTTGGTGTTTATCAAATTTATTCTGGTATCTATTTAAGTATTTCTATGTATTAGTGTCGTTGACTAACACCCTTAACACAAGCATAATATTTGCTTACTTTGGGTTTCCCCCGTGTTGGTCCGGGCTCCTTTGCAGAATAGACCATCTGCCTTTCTTGCCAGGCAGCTCGTAAAAGGCGAGCATAGGCTTATCATCACTAACACCGTGACATCTAATCTAGGTGGTAGAGTTTCGCAGTGACTCGCCCGGATTTGTACCACCGCCTTACCTATTCCTGCCGCCATAACGTCATGATGTGTTCCGGTTCGAAGGGTCCTTATCCTTAGGCTACCTTTAGCCGGTAACTAACTTACTTTTGCTCGAGGCCTAACATCCTGACCTCAGGTTGGCAACGCACCATTACCACCTTTGGTGTCTCTAGGCGGCGTAAATTTCTTTCCATCAGGAAATCCGTCTGCTTGTTTGCCTTCCTCTAACATAAAAAAAAAGATTCTATTTGTGTAAGTTGTCCAGAAACATTTGTTTATGTTTAAATTTTCTCTCTTTGGTTAGTTGTAAGAAATCTCTTTACCAGATTAGTTCGTGTTAGTCGAACATTTACATACATTTTTTTTTAAACTTCTTGTTATTATTTGTTATTTCACTTGTGAAATAAACAATACATGAACTTCTAATTAAATGTAAAGTGCCAAATGTCATTCATCAGTGCCAGTTGATAAGGCATATAGCACTCACTAGGCCTTAAATAAAGCAACAAAGTGTTTAAGGGCAGACCATTTTAATTACAGTAATAAAACCTCAGAAGAGAGCTCGCTGACTAAAATGTCCAATTAAGTAAACGGCCACCTTAGGTAGCGATACAAGATATACGAACGAGCTTCCAGTATATTGGGTTTCCTTATCTTATTACAAGAGTTTTGGAAAAGGCCTTAATGCGTTTAAAACGAAATGTATGCGGTAATAAACGAATTCTCGAAAAAATCCATATTTGTTCTGCCAATTTCAAGCGACTTCAAAAAAAGGAGGTGGTTCTTAATTCGGCTAGTATATATTTTTTTTATTAATCTTTGTACATTTAGGCCTACCAGAGTTTAGTTGGACCAACATATGCAACGTTATGCTTTACCCTAATCACTTCATAGTATATAACAAAGTCGCTTTCTCTATCCCTCTGTCCCTTTGTATGCTTAAATCTTTAAAACTGCGCAACGGATTTAGATGCGTTTTTTTTAATAGATAGAGTGATTGAAGAGGAAGGTTTATCTTGTAAGAATTTATTTTAACAAAAAGTTTTAAGTAGAGTTCTAACAATAGTAGACTTTTTTTATCTTTTATTAAAAACTGATACAGCAAATAAAAATGCATATCTACAGTAGACATTATCTTCACGCCTACATCTCCGAGGTCAGTGTTATATTTGTTGTTATATTGGAAAATTGACAATACACATTTTATATTTTTGTGTTGCTCAACCTGGGGTTCGCACTTGCGACCTCAAGTCCAACGCCGGACAGTTAGACCACATAGGCGATAACTTCAATTCAAATTTATCAAACCAACAAGCAGTAATTATACGAAATTGTGCATTAACAGTTGAACAGTAACTAATGGCTAGATCCCCGAGTTTCTAATTGATTTTGATAAGCTGTTAAGCCTCTTTGATGGATATTCCGCCAGTAACTAGAGCTCTGTTTAAAATAAACTTTACCCAATATGAAAACTTCAACACAAAGGCTTAGCGGGCTTCGAAATACCCATAGTGAGAATAAATTTAAAGACAAACTCGGGATACGAAAGATTTTGTGGTAATGAAATTAAATATTTATCATGCTATAATAATGAATAGGCTTAAAAACTACTAGACCGATTTTAAAAATTCTTTCACAATTCGAACGCTACATTATCCACGAGTGACATAGGCTTTGTTTCATCCAAATCGGTATAGTAGAAGCAAAGTTACGCAGGCAAAGCTGCGTCAAACTGCTAGTTTATTATATTTTGATTAACTTTAATAACTACTTTCCGAACTCAGAAACGTCAATTATGTTTTAACTAGTCTTTAACTTTACATTTTCTCTTAAAAATGTGTCTCAATGATAGATTAAATGTTAAAATAGTATTACTTACGTATTATTGTGTTTAACTATGTTAGTCCAGTTCTCTCAATAGACCATTTGACTTCCTATAAAGCAAATCATAAGGAGCAAGAAAAGTGATCTTGTTGGTTTTTTTTATGTTATAGGAAGGCAAACAAGCAAACAGATTTCCTGATGGTAAGAAATTTCCGCTGCCTAGAGACACCAAAGGTGGTAATGGTGCGTTGCCAACCTGAGGCCGAGATGTAAGGCCTCGAGCAAAAGTGAGTTTACCGGCTACCTTACCCTACGAACCGGATCACGTCATGACGTTATGGCGGTAGGAATAGGTTAGGCGGTGGTACCAATCCGGGCGAGTCGCTGCGAAACTCCACCACCTAGTCAGATGTCACGGTGCTAGTGATGGTAAGCCTATGCTCGCCTTTTATGAGCTGCCTGGCAAAAAAGTCTGATGGTCTATTCTGCAAAGGAGCCCGGACCAACACGGGGACATCATTCAACCTTTTCTCGTCCTACCTCGATGGTGGTGGACTACGGTTCTGCAACTCGTTCTGTAGGGATCGTCTAACTTATCCCTGCAGTCTTGATGACTCTGTCATGTTACGGTCTGAAGGGTATGGCAGCCAGTAGACTTTTACAATTAGTGTAACACCTCGGCCAGAAAAAAGTAACGCATTTAAAACATCATTTGATCGCCTCGTTGGTCGAGTGGCTAGTGTACACGACCTACGTACACGACATTACATCGACCAACCGCGAGGCTCGGGTTTGATTCCCGACGGGGCAGGCATTTGTGTGATGAACATTTAGATGTCTGCATTTCCGGGTCTGGGTGTTTATCAAATTCATTCTGGCATCTATTCAAGTATTTCTATGTATTAGTATCTTTGACTAACACGCATAACACAAGTATATAATTTGCATACTTTGGGGTTAGATTCAATTTGTGTAACTTGTCCAGGGATATTTATTTATTTTATCCATAGTGTCATATGAAACGGTTATATCTTTCTATCAGAAGATCCGTATGCTTATTGCGAGTATATTCTGAGTATACGCTGTTCGAGCAAATCTGCCTTTTTAATAAAAAGTCTGATGAAGCAGTTTTCTATAGGTATTATATTTATTAGCACTAGCTTAATTGCTATGTAAAACTAGAGCCTTTAAACCGCCCCTGTAACAAGTTGGGCAAACCCAATATTTATCAACATTTTCCCAAAACCACGGACGTAGGCTGCGTTCTGCTGCAAATAGCAGATAAGCACGTGCTCCGGCCGCAGCAAACCGTGCTTCACGAAATAAATGCGTGATTTATGATTGTACTGCATAAAATCCGTTTTGATGCGCAATTACGTAAACTCATCATGGAAAAATAAGCCTTATTACTGGGGATAAAAGACCTAATATAGCCAAAAAATGTTTCAGAAAAAGTAGTTATTTCGTGGAGCGTAACTGAAGACTGGGTTGGTTAAAACAAATCAAGAAGAATGCAGTATAAAATTCAGCGATAACATACAGCGGTTTATAGTGGAGCGTAACCTTAGGTCAATGAACTTAACCAATATAGCCGAAAATTGTTTCAGGGAAAAAGTATTCATTAGTGTACACACGTAGACGTAAAACTTGTTAAGAGCATTCATTTCGTAGAGCGTAAGTGAAGATTAGGTTGCTTTAAAAAAATCAAGAAGAATACAGTATGAAATTCGGCGATAGCATTCAGTGTTTTATTGTGGAGCGTAACTTTAGGTCAATGAACTTAGCCAATATAGCCGAAAATTGTTTCAGGGAAAAAGTATTCATCAGCGTACACATGTAGACGTAAAACTTCTTGATAGCATTAATTTCGTAGAGCGTAACCGAAGATTAGGTTGGTTTAAAAAAATCAAGAAGAATGCAGTATGACATTCGTCGATAACATGCAGTGTTTTATTGTGGAGCGTTAAGTTAGGTCAAAGAACTTTGTTTAGAAATGTGATCGCAAATTTCTTTCATATGCTGATAAAGAAGTTTGACTCAAAAAATGTTTTTCCTATAATATGACAAAAAAGTAATGTACAAATTAGATAATAACCTAATAACGTTATCACATATACTCGTGTGTCAAATATTATTTTATAAAAAGTATTATTTTTCAAATTTTCGAAAGGACAAAATGATTTTCATGATAGAAATACTAACTTCAGCGACTAAGTACACAGCTCTCCTGATGGTGAGTGACAATTGTTACTGGTTACGCTACGTTACGCTTCCTATAAAAGAAAGTCTATTGTTTAAGTCTTCCAACTACCTCATCCTCCAGAACAACATAACAATTCAGATTCATCATGGCGACAGGAATAGGTAAGGCTTCTAAACAATTTTTACCGCTAGAAAGACGCCTCTAGAAATTTTGTTAGACATCTCTCTCAAACGCTTATTCAATATAATAATAATATCCAGATTCATACTCGAGTTAAGAAAGAACTTTTTAATGGGTGCTTTATGGATAAATAAAGTCAATAGAATAAATTAAATAAGAATCGCAAGTATCCATATCAATCCAACATGTAAGTATATATTATTATTTATAATTGAAAATAACACAGTAAAACTGAAAAATATCGACTTCGATCTCAATATTATACAAAAAGTTCAAAATATCAAATGACACAAAAAGAATGAATGTTTCTCTAAATTTCTCTGAGATTCCATCATGAGATCCAGATTTAGTGGCAATGGGACCATCTTAATAGAGTGTTCCTTCAAATAAAAAAACAGATTTATAAAATTAGTTCACAGCCGAAGGATAAATTGATAAAAAAAACATAAACAAAAATAAATATAGGCGTCGAACATAATGTAACCACCTCTTTTTTCAGAATCAGTTAAAAATAAAAATAATTTCTGAAAAAACCATAAAGAGAAATGTGCATGGAATGGTAATCCGATAGTACTGTATCAAATTTGTGTTAATATGCAAGAGTAGTCAAATATTGTTTCACAACGAAATAATTTTGTTTTTTTCCAAAGTGTGCAGAAAGTCAGACAGGTGTTCAGATCTGTGGGTAAAAAAATATGGTATTGATGATAGACTAAATACCAAAAGTCTGTTACAAGGCGAGTCATATCAAATTTTTACCAATTAGTCTTGGTGAAATATTTATAAAAAAATGTTTCCTTAGCTTAGTTTTTTAATTTTATTACATATACCAGATATGATATATCTATATTTTTTTTTCTATGTACGCTCTGTCAAAGATATCTTGCCACAATCACATTAGTATTCACCATCGGTCTGAAAAAAAATCTGCTAGTAAACTTACTAACACAAGAACCTTGTCAAATTAGTCTTAGTAACAACCAAAGGTGATAAATTAGTCTTAGAATCAACCTAAGATGACAAATTAGTCTTAGAATCAACCTAAGGTGATAAATTAGTCTTAGAATCAAGCTAAAGTGACAAATTAGTATTAGAATTACTTAACGTGACAAATTAGTCTTAGAATCAACCTAAGGTGACAAATTAGTCTTAGTACCAACCGAAGACTAATTTGTCAAGATTTTTGTATTAGTAGGTTTTGGAATAGTTTTAATAATAACTTTATAGCAATACGATTATAACATAATAACAGCGAATAATAATATTATGGTGGCAAGATTTCACCAGACAGAGTGTACCATTCTCCATTGGCGATGTATAATTCGTCCTTGAAATCTGTTTGCTTGTTTTTCTGGTCTCATTAAAAATAATTCTGCAGGTGAGAGAGTGGTAATAGTTTCATAATTTTGCTAGTCATTATTTAGACATTTTTATAGGCTTTTAGACTTTAATGAACCTATAAAAAAATTATAAGGATATACTTCATCCATGGCTCTCATTAAAGTCACTAATTCATAGTTCAATGGGTTCGATGATATTTGCATTTTTTAATGACGTAAAGCAATGACATCATTAATGGCATTTATAAAAAGAGCAACATAAAATCGAAATATACTGAAACGAATAAATTTTAATTGATCTATTTATAATTATGTTGATGATTATCATAACAAATTATAAGGTTAATATATCTATTTCGACCAACATATATATGTGGATTTTGTTTTATACACATGCAAACACAGACCACCTGTTGAGAAACGTAGCTATCAAGTATCAATATATAATTAATTTCTCTAATATTAATCTTAGCGAAATATTGGCGGTGATTCTGCGGCGAACTTACTAAACTAATTTTCAATTTATTGATTTCTCCTTTAAACGAAAGGGATAGAAAAAGACAAAACATTTTTACTGTTGTCGAATTAGTTTCTACACGACATTTCTACAGACGATTAATCTTTTACTCGGAAAACCTTCATTCAAAACGTAATAAGTTAACATGTCTGGACTAATTTGATAAGTCAGAAATGTTACATCTTACAAAAAGCCAACATAAATAAGCAGCAGAATTAGCACCATTGATAAAGATCTCAAATGAATATGAATATTAAAAATGCAAACAGTGATTATAATATGACACGGTAATGTTTGAAAACATCTAGTTTTGCTGGAATGTGGAAATATAACCCGTAGTTTTTGCATAAAGAACAAGTATTAGAGCATAAGCAGGAAGAGGTTAACATGTCATAGCGTGTGGATATGGTAATAGATTAGCGAAGGTGTATTTTAGATTATCTTTCTAAGAAATCTTTATTACATTTAACGCATCCAATCATTATTAAACATAAGTATATAAGTTAGTATCTTCACACCCATATCCCCGAAGAGGTGGGAGAGGCACAACCAGGGCACCCATGACTAGCCGAAGACACCGAGTCCCACAAAGTGATAGGTGGCAAGCCTATCGCCAACCGGGCACATATCCAATCCCGAGCAACATTTTTTTATTAGAAAATTGAAAAAACCCAAATTTCTTTTTGTTGTCCGACCCGGGATTCGAACCCAGGACTTAATGCAGTCAAGTCCAGCAACTGACCCGCTAGACCCTAGAGGCGATATTGTTAAACATGATCCGGGTATTTGCTTGTCTTCAAATTCATTATTCGTGTTGGTCCGGGTCCGATAAGAAAATAGACCATTTGGTCTCTGCCAGGCAGCTTGTAAGAACTCGCCCTTTTACATTGGTGAAATAGGTCATTACCAACAAGACCATTGGTGATAGAGTGCTGTGCAACAATTTGACCGAGTAGGCATCCAACGCCTTACCTATTCATACCGCCATTATGACTTTCATGCAGTGTTATCAACCCTACTGTTTTAACAGTAGATTTACTGTTTTTGACGTGAAAACACTGTTTTCTGTTTAAGTACGATTTTCTACTGTTTTTTATGCCAGTGTTGTTATTAATACAAATCAAAGGCATTTTACATACAAAATCTGAAATAGACGAATGTTACGCATTTGATGCTACTGAAAATCATATGAAAATTTTTAATAAAAAGATGTAAGATTTTAACAAAAACAATGAAAAATATTTAGGATAGAGTAATACACAACAATGAACAATGTTTGTAATTCTGATCACTTATTTTAATGAATAATATAATGATGTTGTTTTTTTTTCAATAATGTACGTTATAAAAAATGTGTTAATTAAAGGTAGTGCTGCAGTACTTTTATTAACTTATACATCTATATAACTAATTCTATGTCCCAATTAAAAGGTTTTTGAGATATGTAGTAGATTTAATGTTTTGAAAATGTAATTTTACTGTTTTCTAAGATTGATCTACTGCTTTTCTATTCACTGGGGCCGGGGCTGGCAACACTGCTTTCATGTTCCGGCCTGCAAGGTGGGTAGGCGGGAATTTTGGACAATTGGCCTAACATCCCAGCCATAGTGATGAACCATAGTGATGATGAGATAGAAAGGACAGTAATGAGCCTGTATCATCTATAATGTCAATAGACCAAGGTGATCTCTTACCATCAGGATGTTATATGTTTGTTCGCTGATCTCTCACATAAAAAATCTCTATTTTATCAGAAACATACATGCCATGATTACTATTATACATGCATGACATGATTAATATTTTTTGGTATTGTCTTTTTAATACTACTGATTTCCGGGGAGATACGACTTGGGATCCTTTCAGAAAAGGGCATTTTCAATTTTGAAAAATCAGCAATGCGTCTGTGATGATAATTCGTGTTTTGTATCATGTTTTGTGAAATGCCTATTTTGAAAGATTAAAAATATTAATTTACTGTATTTTATTTATATGCCAGTAATTTATATCAATTAATAAGTCAATACGATGATCAATTAATACAATTTATTAGAAACATTTTGTATTATTAGACTAAATATTACAGCGTGCAAATTCAAACGTTTCATTTGAAATTTGAAAACAAAATAGTTTTGATTTGTTTTCTATAATATATGTAATATTTATACATTTAATATTTTTTTTATATTATAGGAAGGCAAACAAGCAGACGGATTTCCTGATGGTAAGAAATTCACGCCGCCTAGAGACACCAAAGATGGTAATGCTGTGTTGCCAACCTGAGGTCAGGATGTTAGGCCATGAGCAAAAGTAAGTTTACCGGCTACCTTACCCTCCGAACCGTAACACGTCAAGACGTTATGGCGGCAGGAATAGGTAAGGCGATGGTACCAATCCGGGCGAGTCGCTGCGAAACTCTACCACCTAGTCAGATGTCACGGTGTTAGTGATGATAAGCCTATGCTCGCCTAACACGGGCTACATGTACATGTACATGTAATTAGTGCTAACTTCATTCTAAAGACATAAATCAAACATTTAGTATATTAACAAAAAATATTACTCTTTAGAGACTTGAACTTTTATGCCTTTTATAACTCTAAAAAAACTGCAAATATAATAAGTATACAAGTAAATAAGTCGTTTCAATAGTGTTTAATTGAATTATAGTACTGTGGTCATAATAACAATAATTATAATATGTAAATTATTATATACTGAGTGTGATGTAAAGATAAACAAAATATAATTAACAAACGCTTAAGCGTATTTATTTATAGCATTTTATTTATTTCGAGATTGCAACATTATTTTTGACAAATTCAAAATCGGTTAAAATCAAGATCTTATTTTGATTGCAAAATCGGTTTATTTTTAACTTGATATGGGATAAGACTGCAAACAAGGATTGTAAGATACGAACAGGGTCTGGAGACACCGAAATATTTTAGGTGAGTAGTTTTTCAGCGATCGTTGGGTTATTTTTCTATGCGATAGGTCAGCGAACAAGCACTCGGATCTCCTGATTGCAAAAGACAGACGTGGCCTATAAACACCATAGATGTTACAGGTGCGTCACTGTCCTGTGGTCGGGATGTTAGGTAAGGTGGACCGTAACACGAGACAGTCATTATGGCGGAAGGAATAGGTAAGGCGGTGGACCTCTACCCGGGCAAGTCACTGCACAGCCCTCTACCACCAGTAGTCTCGTTGGTTGTTAGATCTATTAAGTATGTCTGCCGGCTACCTTATCTTCACGATTTGAAGACGGCAGTGCCAAATGTTTTCTATTGATACAAAAGAAATCGCTGGTGAACGGTATGAAATGGCAAGTTTCTGTAAAAAGCCTGTGGTCCTGTTCACATATTTTATCTAAGCTTGCCACTTACCAGGCAGGGAGGCAGATAGTCCAGCTAACTCAAGACACCCAGACAATACAAAAAAATAACAGTTCGTATCTTCACGCTCTTATCCCCGAAAAGATAGTCAGTGGCACAATCAGGACGTCCACGACTAAATGAAGAATTTAAGTCCAGCAGGGCACATTGTCTAGGCCCGGGCGTTATTTTGTTTAAAAAAAATATGCATTGTAGACCTCTAGAAGTCAAGTCCGGACTGCTAGACCATAGAGTACAATACAAGTCGTAATTATTTTGTACATACATCGTACAGCAGCGGTAGATTTCTTTGGAGCAGCGTGTGCAGTGGTAGATCAAGTTTCTCGTATATTCACCGCCTTACTTATTCCTGCTGCTATACTAACATTGTTGGACCCTGTTGTGTCCAAAATAAGAGTATGGCAGGTTGACTTGCAGATCAGGTCTCAGCCACAAGTCAGACTATTGACATATATCACGATTGATGTCTCTGACTTTAGTGACTTGTGATAGTGGTAAAAAAATCTACGATAATTTCAAAAATTTATTTTTCAAATATTGGAAAGCAAACAAGCAAACGGATTTTATGGTGGTCAGAAATTCACAACGCCTAGAGACATCAAAGGTTGTCAATCTGAAGCCTGGATTTTAAAATTTTTGAGCATAGTAGGTTTACCTATAGGTTACCTTACCCTCCAAAACCAAAGACGTCAACGACAAGCGCTGACGTTATGGCGGCAGGTATAGGTAAGGCGGTAGTAACAATCCGGGCGAGTCGCTTTGTAGACTGTAGACAAACTCTACCAGTCCGATGTCACGGTGCTAGTGATAGTAAGCCAGTGCTTGCCTTTTACAAGCTTCCTGGCAGGAAGACAGATGGTCTATTCTGCAAAGGAACCCGGCAAAAAACGGGGAAAATGCGCCAAAAATATGAATTTCGAATAACGATATTCTTGTTCGACAATTAATTTATATATCCGCAACTTCTTAGAAATTAACAAAAAACATTTATATTACGTTTTTTCTTCACTTAAGAATTAATAATGTAACGTATTACATTACATCAACGTGGTATTAATTTTTATTACACCACTTTCTATATCCGCTCAGTGATAAGAACTGGGCTGGATTTTACGCCTTTTTTATTTTAAACTAGCTGTTGCGACGAACTTCCTTCCCCCCTCTCTGTTTGTATGGGAAAACTTAAAAAGCTGTCTTTCCTAGTTTTATCGTAGTTTTTATTTTTTTACTTGTCTTTTAAACCTTCTTTGGACTAGTGACCTATCTTTAAATAAGTTTAAAAAATGTATAAAAACAAAATTATGTAAGAAAAGTATATTATAATGTCTCAGAGTATTTGGGAGACGAACACGCTTGGGGATAGAGATTTCAATTTTCAAATTTGTTCTGTTGTTTTTTGTTACTTTTTATTTAAGTTAAAATAAGATTGTAATTTGAATTTTTATCTAGTTTATCTTGTAACTATTAGTATTGAAAAAAAAATAAGCCTGCTGAGTTTCTTTCGCCGGATCTTCATTGTGTGGCTGCGATCTGGTGGTAGATTATAAAACCATGGGCACAAGTACCACTTCTATGCTTCTTTTTTTTTTGTTATTGGAAGGCAAACAAGCAAACGGATTTCCTGATGGTAAGAAACTCACGCTGCCTAAAGACACCAAATGTGGTAATGGTGCGTTGTCAACCTGAGTCCGGGATGTTAGGCCTCGAGCAAAAGTAAGTTTACCGGCTATATATTATTAGAGAACTTAAAAATAAAAAGTAACCAATTTTTAACTAGTACTTTTTTGTATTTGACAAAAATATAAAACACACTAACTTTAAAACTGCAATTACAATTTTGCTGATTTTGTGACTACTTATGTATTTTGAAATTATTTACCCGCAATAATAACAGTATCCTGTAAAAAGTTATATTTTGAGTGGATATTTACTTTTTTATAAAAAAAACAAATTGTGACTAAAAAACAAACAATACAATTAAGGTGATATTTGATAAATTATCCACATAGTTTTCCATTTAGTAGTTAAATAATCCCCTTGCTTACGAGGCGGTCATCTCTATCAATAACAAATTATTATTCTTATCATTTCAGTTGCAACTCCTAGGCTAGATCCTAGATTACAAAGCCCATGATAGCATTTTATAACACTAAATTCCAATTATTTAAAAACTATTTTCTTACTTCTTTCTTTAGGTTTTGGCCTTAACGTTAGTATTTAGCCATTCATCAAGTAAACGTTTGCATCGAATTTTATATCATTTTCAATTAATTATAATTAGTCATCAGTCATAAGTCGTCAGGAAGTCATGTCAGGCTCTTGGGTAAAGCGGTGGTTCATTACACAAACTCTGTAATGAGATTTGGCGGCAATGAGGAAATACACGATACGCTAATTTCTTAATAATTATTTCATTTGTGCTCTTTCACTGAACAAAATTGTACAAAATGCCACCAGAATTGACTAATTTCACTCAATATTAACACGAAATTCAATAATTATGAAAAAACTTCGACCATCTTTTCTCTCGATGGCGCCAAAAGTCCACAAAAACTATTTTATATTAATTGTTATTTACTGTTCTGAAAAACAAATGTTAAAACAGTATCAGCCAGTTCCAAACTAGTAGGTTATATCCTTATTAAGTTCAAATTCCACGACATTAAATACAGGAAAGAATACGTTTTATTAACCTTATTTTGGTGAAGCAAAATATACATCAATTTTCAATTAAAAGCAACATACCAATATGGTTAACCTAAGAGTTTTCATTGGTGTAGATCTTGCGCCTTTGATATTAACTTTTTTTGTGCAAACGTTACAAAACTTATCATATATTTAAAAATATCAGCACTTTTATTCAAATAATATGACAAACTATTAATTAATAGACTTTGATTGATTATCACCCAGAATAAGATTTAGAGACATTTTACTAAAACGTTTAATACAAAAAAATAGTGCAAAAAATTTAGATAAATTTTGACCTTGGACAGTTTGATGTAGTTTAATGGATCTTAAAATGAAATATAAATAGTTTTAATTAATTTCTTTTTGTTTGTCAAAACCTATAGTTGTATTTTATATTACCTATGCATTTGTAATGGTTAATGTTGACTATTTTTTTAGAGAATGTAACACAATATCACTGCACTACGTACCGACACACGGTACGCGCTTAATACTTTCAAAATATATTCTATTAAAAGATCTAATTATTTCTTTAATATATTTTATTTTTATTTCATAAATGTATACCCGTCTAATACGCTTTTTAATATTGTGTTTGATTAAAAACAATTGCCAGTAATTTTGAGCTCACATTTATCTTAATTCCTGTTAAATGGCCTTTCATGAATGAATGAAATTGATTTTATGAACAGATCTAGAAGTAAAGCTGTATTGGAAACATGATTCTTCAATGTTCGTTTTCAAACATAATAAGTAGATATTAAGTAAATGTGGAAAAATATAGAGGTTAACATTTAAAAAAAATATGATAGTGAAGTTAAAAAAGCAGGATTAGAAGAAATAATTGCAGAAGAAGGACGAATCTGTACCTAAGTCCGTAGTCTTACTGTCTTGGATGAAGTGTTTAATTATAGTTTAGTATTAAAAATAGTTCTGCTCGCAAGGCAGAAAGTAACAACCATTTTTCCGCTGTCGTTTAAACGAACTTGTACGTTGTACGTTTGTTCGTTGTACGCCACTTGTACGTTGGGCAGAAAAAAAATACCTCAGATCACAATATGTTCGTCATTTTACTTTTTTTACATAAAAGCACTCACAAAAACTCGGTTCTCCTGGTGTGATTTTAATAGTTTGTGTCTTTTTTTTATTTTCCAGTTATTGGGACGAATATATAATTCTGTAGTTTCCTCTACATTTAGTACTAATAAGAAAAGTATGGCAGGTTCAGAAAGTATCCTAGCTATCAATTCCAAACATATATATATAACTATTTTTAAACATATATAACTATTTTGATTTTATTTTTCACTGATTTGGATACAGTGCTCTATGTAATCATATTATCTGTGGTCATTTAATCGAAAATATGATTTACATTTTTTTAATACCATATCATTAATATGTAAAATAAAAAAGATATCAATAACTTAAAAGCAATCGATAGTTACTAATTAAACACTATAAGAAAAAGATGTTAATTTCCTTTTTAATTTGTTTACATTTCTGTAGAACCGTTTAATAGTTTAGTTATCCAAGCAATTAATAAATAATAAAGATGTATACTTTATTAAATAAATATTAATAATCAAAATACTGCTACATCGTAAAACTTGCTCGTGTTGATATTTTTTTAACGGATTATAATTCAAATTACGATTCAGGTTAACAGTGTTTTCGACTAGATTTTACTGGTCAATTAATATCCTCCGGCTAAAGAAAGCCGTGATTTTGTTAATTAATTATCTTTTTGTCATTTAATATTCATTCCAATATTTTATAGCCCTGCTCTTGTGTGGTTATATGAAACTGACAACCTATTTAAATTAGGTTAAATGTATTGTTTTACAAATTTGAGAAATTTGTTTTAGAAACTGTATTGTATATTGGAAACTTTTTTTCATGTATTTGTCCAAGTGATAAAGAATAGATAAACGTTGGGACTAATCACATAACTTTATTTAACCGCTAAGTAATAACTAATAAGTAACCACAAAGTTTTAGTCAATAATTATCTATATATAAAAATGAATTCCCATTTCACGTGATCCTTGCATCATTGAAATAAAAGGCCAATTCTGATAATATTTTTTGTTGTGTTTGTTACTTTTCGGAGAAAATTCTTTTGAAGAGAAAAATAGTCAAAAATTTGCAACGAAAGTGGAAAACAACAACTTCATTTTTTCCATGCAAACTGTTAGCTCTGTTAAGGTGAAGGCGCGGCGGCTAATTATAGAACAAAAATAGATATTTTACAAAGACTAACAAGTACAAGTTACAAGTAAAATAAACATTTATCGCAGTAATACAGATACACCTATGTTCAAAAATAACATCTTCACGCTCGTATCCCTAAAGAGGTAAGCAAAGGTACAAAGAGGGCACCCATAACTAGCTGAAGACACTAAGTCAAACAGTGGGATAGATGGCAAGCCCTTCGCAAGCAATTTTATTTTTATGTTATATATAGGAAGACAAACAAGCAGACGGATTTCCTGATGGTAAGAAATTCACGCCGCCTAGAGACACCAAAGATGGTAATGGTGCGTGGCCAACCTGAGGTCAGGTCAGCTCAGGGAAAATTAAGTTTACCGGCTACCTTACCCTCCGAACCGAAACTCGTCATGACGTTATGGCGGCAGGAATAGGTAAGGCGGTGGTACTAATCCGGGCGAGTCGCTGCAAAACTCTACCACCTAGTCAAATATCACGGTGTTAGTGACGGTAAGCCTACTCGCCTTTTACGAGCTGCCTGGCAGGAATGCAGATGGTCTATTCTGCAAAGGAGCCCAGACCAACACATACCTACAATATGCATCCCGGTCAAACTTGTTTTTCTATTAAAAAAGAAATTGAAAAGCAACATTTTCTTTTTGTTGCCAAACCCAATGGTCGATCCTGTGTCCAAATAAAGTTAAGTCCAACACCAGACGCTAGTACTGGAATATACGTCATAAAAAAACACCGAAAAATATAGCAGCGCATTACCAAATTTTTCAAGACTCCGTATTAGGCTAGTTGTTTTTATTGTTAAACGTTTACTTTTTTTAATTTTGCTTATCTAATATGTATGCTCATTAGTCTGTTTTTCTTTGCCTTTTTCACAATTATTCTATCACTTTCTATCGATTTTTTAATGCATGAGGTTTTTACCTTTAATTACTTAATACAATAAGCTCTTAATCATATTAAGTGTTTAGTCTATAAAATGTTTTTGAATTGCATGTTAAAGGCCCCATACTTAGTCAGCCAGAAGAGCCAATCACCGCACTCCACCGTTCCAAGATTACTATGAAATATTGCGCTCTAAAGTTAACGTCCTTAGCGACAAATCACTATTTTTGAAACTATAAAAGTAATTTGAAAAAAAGTATAAAAACTGAAACACTTATCTTTTAGGTAAAGAACTTATCTATGTTTATGTTAAATCAGTTGGGTTTTGCTTTCAAAAAAGGGTTAACTTTTTGATTTTTTTCTATCGAGCAAAATAAAATGAATCCTGTTTTGGAAACACTAGTCTTATAAAGGGTATTCATGTTAATCTTGTGTATTTTTGTCACCAAGATCCATGATTGCTTTGTATGAAAAACAAACATTATACTGCTAACGTATTTTAGCATACATGGACCCTTAACGTTGGTAAACTTGATTAATAAAATAAGTCTGAGGTTGGGATGTTATTAACTTATTTTCCGTACTGAGTCAAGAGCACTGACGTTACGGTATTAGAGATAGGACGCGATAGTTTAAATAATATTTGATGAACAGGTTTAGTTTTATCACTGCTTTTTTTATATATTTAAATTACGCACTAGTGAGGAGGTCATAGTGACTGTTTCCAACCTTGACACTTGGTGAAACTCCATGTCGGCTAGCATTTTATAACATCGCTGCATTATGATTACAAAAAAACGAAAATCAAACACTCTTTCACATTTATAACAATGATATAG
>NJDD01001214.1:114510-125454 GCA_002245505.1 Calephelis nemesis | reverse complement strand
TAAAACCAAACTGTTTATTATGAAATAATCCTAATTTGTTAAAATGTAGTAACATTTGATTCAATATAACTTTTTCGAATATTTTACTCAGGGTAGGCAGAACGGAAGCAATAACAACCAAATCCGCGATTTCAACAAAGCAATGAAAATTCGAAACTCGAATGACGCGTTTATTTCAAAATGGCGAACCGATGGTTTGCATTCCCGGCGACCGGCGCGTCCCCGTACCGAGACACTCAAACGTCAGTCGTTAGATATGATCCGACTAAATTAAATAGGTTGTTACTTTCATATAACCCGTCTATTTTTTTATTTCGATTGAATATGGTCAGTTTATTGTTGTCTCGAAGTAAAAGAAAATACTTAGTAAATGATGTTTGTTTACATAATTTATAGCTTCTCATGCCGGGTGCTTTATATTGGACCAATTGATATAACAATAAGTATTCAGAAGAAAAAAATCCTCAAGCTTTCATTTCCAGGGACGAAATATAAACAATTGTCTTTTTCAAGCTTAGTAACGCAGGCAACTGCCTTATTCATACCTACACAATAGCAATGTGTAAATGGACATGAGCAGTGTAAACTATATTATATTTGTTTACAGTTACAACAACATTATGTATTAAAGCCTCGATTATATATGTCGGCGCAACCACATTAGTTCCTCTGAAAAACTAGAATGGTTACCTAAGTTAAATAATTTGATGATGTCCAGAAAATAAGTTTATAAACCATCAGTTGATTACTTTGGGTCGATTGCGATGTGAAATTAACGTTATCATTGTTATTTCGATACTTAGCCTAACGACTTGCAAACACCTGCGCCTGCACGTGCGCCGAGCCTTATAAATACGGCTGCACTGTAAGCGATAAGTCATTCACGATTCACAAGCCAATGGCAGCACGTCGTTATGCTGCCCGTTAAATAAACGGAGTGTAAAATTGCTTGTGAAGTTTTTTTTGTTTGAGAAGACCCAAAATGAGTCATCATCACGGAAACGACAATTGTGGCGTCAGTAGTGGTGACGTCACACTTTTTAAAAACTCTACGAACGTTCCTTATTCGTCATATTCAATTGACCTGGGGGGGTTACCATAATACTCCCGTAAAAAGTTAAATGAAACCATGATCTGACCAGTTTTGGCGCAATGAGTAAAAATGTGTTCATTAATACTTAAATAATGATATTATGAAAGAAATTTTGATTAAAATTAAGGGAAAAGGGATGAAAAAAAAAATTATTTTTTGCAGCTAAACTAAAGCAGATAACAAAAAAATTAAGAGGAACCTTTTTGTGTAGATTTTTTTCTTTACAATTTTTACTTGAAACTTTTTTTTAAATTTCCTACCGTTATTAAGTTATTTAAAAATAAGTCATTTTGCAACCCTTTTTTTTTTCCCTTTCCCCTCAATTTTAATCAAAATTTCTTTAATAATATCATTTAAGTATTAATGAACACATTTTTACTCATTGCGCCAAAACTGGTCAGATCATGGTTTCATTTAACTTTTTACTGGAGTATAAGCTCTTAAAACAGTACTATTTCAACAATACTAATTGTCAGTCGAGAAAGACAACCTTATGACGTATAACATAAAGTTGCTTATAAAGGCAGACATTTAGCAAGATGGAAATAAAGCGTTCATGGTAGAGCCCCTGTTACCATTAATTCAACTTTCGACGAACCAAGTATAGGACTTAGATTTAAGTAAAAATAATTGCTACTCCCGTCTACCAGTGATAGACCTGAAACGGATTTATATCAGGCTTTTATTACTTTGTTAGGAAACGTCAGAAATAATAAACGCTCGACTAGAAGAGACCGAAGCGACCGAGATCAGTATATCGGCGGCAAGAGAGAAGTACCGCACGGTCGCCACCAGGGGCGCTGTACTCTACTTTGCGGTGGCGCAGCTGGCAGACATCGACCCTATGTATCAGTTCTCCTTGAAATACTTCAACCAGGTGCCTTTAATACCCTCAACTTTTTTAGGTTCACCTTTTTGGTCTAGTGGTCCGGAGTTAGTTACTTGAGGTCACGGGTCCCATTCCCGCTTCGGGCAACTCAAAAAACAACTTTAGCCCCGTTTCATTAAGTGCCCAGTTCGTGATAGGTTTTCCATCAGTCACATTGTGATACTATGTCTGCTACATTCAGTCACATTGTGATACACTACCTTCAGCTTTTGTCGGTGCACTGGTTGTACCTTTGCCTACCTCTTCGTAGATACAAGCGTAAGCTTTTATAACATACTAGCTGTCCCGGCGAACTTCATTCCACCCGTTCAGTTTGTATGGGAAAAAGTAAAATTTTTTTTCTTAGTTTTCTCGCAAGTGTTTTCCTTTTTCTTATCTTTTAAAAAGATACGAAACTTGAACAAATAATTCAAAACTAAAATTAGCGAAATCGGTTCAGACGTTCTCGAGTTTTAGCGAGACTAACGAACAGCAATTGATTTTTATATATATTTATAACATATTTATTTAACTGGGATGTGTTTTGATAAACTCAAAACTCTTTAAAGACCTCAATATTATCATTTTACAAAAAAAATACCGAAAAAAATGAAGATTTACATTTCAATACAACATTCAAATATCGAATAGTTCTATTATAAGTATAGTTATGTTTTATAGTTTCTGAAAATGGCGTATTTGTATGAAAAGGTAATGAATTTGGAGGAAGCTTGACAGGTTTGCAAGGTTTGCACTTGGTACTATGTGCTTACCCCGTAATGGACTTGGTGTGAAGATATGTATGTATATTCTATTGTATGTGACGAAGTTTGCCTCTACTAGACATTATTCAATACCCTACTCATTATTTTAAAGGTGTTCAACCTGGTAATAGAGAAAAGTGAGAAAAGCGAAGTCCTAGAGATGAGGCTGGAGATCCTCCACCGGGAGATAACCCTGTCCGTCTACCGGAACGTGTCGCGAGGACTGTTCGAGAAGCACAAGTTGGTGTTCAGCTTCCTGCTTAACATGGCGATATACCTTCACGCCGAGAAGGTGTCCCGCGAACACTGGAACTTCGTACTTAGGGGACCCGCCGGTACAACAGTTGTGAGTATATACTTTCTTTGCTGAATGACAACTGTACATTCAGCATATAATATAGGGTCCTTCTAAAATACGAAAATGTTTTAAATAATATTCAGTACTTACATGTAATAAAAAATATCCACATAAAAATACCGCGATTAAAATGTTTTTTGGTAGATCCTATACTTCTTATCGTCGGAGCTTGGTGGAATTCCATTCTTGATGTAATTTATTTAGAAACACTTGTACTTTTCACAATATATTTTATTATTTTTTATTTTTATAATTTAGCCAACCGGTTTCGCTATACAAGCATCATCAGGGCTATATAACATGTTTTTTTGGTTTATGAAGAGAGTGCTGTACCACTTGTATGTGTCTAACAAAAGTCAAATGACGTACAATAGTAGTATACCAAAAGTAATTTAGATCATGCTATATTCTTGGAGATATGTAACTTTTTTTAGATGTGCAGAACACTGTCTAAAAAAATGACTACCAATATTGGAAAGATCTTGTATAAATTAAACTTTCTAGTTATAGTGCGATAACAAGATTGATTCGTCCGCTATACAATGGTCACTATAAAGTTGATGAAACATGTACATGCGTAGTACAGTGTCATTTATATGTCAAAAGATTAATGGTTGTTGGCCAACAACTGGGCTTGCAGCAGAACATTGTGTAACAAATTTAGAAAAATTAAACTTGCTGTTTACCAAACCGCAAACTTGATCCATTTCAAACATATGCCCACGCTTTTTTCTATCGCATAACCTATATATTCGTGGTAAATTGTGATATTCACATTAAAGATGTTGGTTGCCAAACCACTTTAACTGCCACACTGTGTCTCGAGAGAAGAGACATCACAATGCCCCATAAACGTGTAGAATGTGGTAGAATATGTTGGAAAGCTTAAATAATTTTGTAACAACCTTAACACACATATTCCACAAATAAATATATTTTCTTTCTTTCTTTCTTTCAAAAACAAATTACCAAAACGGACTCACTCTACCTGCACTTCTAAATTCTCACCTGCACTCAGTTGGACAGCTTACAGGTGACGGCATAGTGCTGAATCTTATTATTTTATGATTTTTCGGCATAGGCCTGTAGTCTATTGTATCAACGTGTTCGCAATAAAACAGTATAAATTGAGTTTTTTTTCTTTTATTCAATGCTGTGAAAGTAACGGGCATCGACATACCTGTTTATGCCTGGCAACCCAGATAAACAACAGACAGCCAAACATCTACACATCCTATACATTGACCTCTTAGTATATGGACATGAAATACCTACGAAAAAAACCTGCCGTTGGCTACTAAGTATGGGTGCTATTTTGTCATTACAAGGCTGTCCAGAAAAAGTAGAATACCGATATCGATACATGATCTATTAGTGACGATTGATAGTTAAGTTTAGGCAAATAGATAAGAATTATTATTTACCTACCGAAAGAAATCGCAACTATCAACTTACTTTGTGCTACTCAATTGGCTTATACCTAAATAGGGAAATGTAATTAAATGAAAGAAAGAATGTTTGTTTACTTTTCGCGAGCACGTTTTTTTACATTGTGGCGTGCAAATATGTTTATTCTTTATATTTATTACAAGCTTCATTATCATTACAAAAAAATTGATCAGATTTAATTCAAACCACTTTCTGTACTTTTAAGTGAGCACTTGAAAGAATTCGTATTAAGCTAGACTGTGATTGATATTTTCAGTGGCAATGGTATACATTCTTATCTTGTCCAAATATTCTTTTCTGGGAACGTAAAATAAAATATCGACAATTGTAATAGTACATCACAATAAAAATTGAACACTAAATATGGAGTCTTGGCAAACATGAGAACTGTGTTGATGTCACTTTAAATCGACGCCAAAATTAGCATAGACAAAAATGTCGTTATCTCTTTCGGCGTACACAATATCAACATTTGTTAAAAGAATCAAAGAGATGTTATTAAGTTATATGTCGATTCCAACGGTATTGAGAACCTATTTTGTATTTTGCTATAGAACATTGTTGCACTTCTTTATACTTCCTATTTCTATGATTCTATGCGTCATAAGCTTGAAATCAGGATAAAATTTTCCTGTTATCTTAACGTAAAATTAATGTAAAATATTTTTTTCACTAAAAAAATCTGTCATTCATGATTTTGGGACAGTTTTTTCTGCTAGTCGTGGATCCCTTCTTCGGGAGTATGGACGTGAAGATACTTATATGTTTCATCCCATTTTCAGATATATGAAGATCGACTTAGCTTCGGGTTTTAGCCCATAGTAGACAAATAAGTGGCATAAATAATGTGTGGTACATTGCATTGCAAGCGAGCTATTCTAGGACTCTACACACCTAAGTGATCCTTTTTATTTTTATTTCAAGCTACAGTGAAGCTGGGTGATAGAGGCTGTTCATATCAACCTCACTTATTCCTGTCGCCATATCGTCAATTCTCGCATTTGACATGTGCCATGCTGAATAGTGGGGTCGCCGGACGCACTAATAACGTCTTTGATGTCTATAGGCGACAGCTGTCTTTTATCATCAGGACAGCCGGCTACTTGCTCGCAATTTTTAACCGATTTAAGATACTTTTATGATTTATGTTCATTCAACAATTTGTATGGGTTAAATTGAATAAAAAATAAACTGATAGTGGGATGTTGATAAATCTGATGTTTCTGTCTTTCAAAAAATGTGTGTCGGTATTATGAATTAATTGGAAGCCTATATTTGGCAGTTTTACTGCGCTTTAGTTATGTACCTTAAAAAAACCAGGTACCTCCAAAAAAGCCACCGGTGGAGCAGCTCACAGAACAAATGTGGCTAGGGGCGAACCACTTGGCGGAGACCGATCCGAGCTTCTCGGGTCTGGTGGCGGATTGTGTGCGCAAAATTACCATCCAGATTGGTACTTTCGCATTGGTGAGTAACTTTTACCAGTATTGTCTTTTGGCAAATGGAATGTATCTTTCTTAAAGACTCATTCTTTTACATCCTTAATGAAGAAAATAACGAAATATCCACTGGTTTACTTTTGGCAAAGTAAGCTGATTGGCGGAGACAGGACGCCATGCCGTTGACTTATTTTGATAGAGTAGGTTTCATTTTGCATGGTCATCGTATCAAGTCTGAACTGATGGAGCAGTTTTGCTAATTCTTTTTGTGTAAGTAGTAGTGTTTTAGTAAATATCCGGAGAATGTTCGTATGAAAAGAAAAGACAGGAAAATTACAGAAAAAATGGGAAAAACAATTCTTTAATACATTCAAACTGTTAGCAGCTGGTAATGTCAAGCGATACAACGTTCGCCGGGTCGTCTAGTAAAAAAAAACTCTTGTCTTACTAAAAGGAAAACATGAACAAGTTGAAATATAATTTCCTCAAGACATTTTCATCTGATAACGTTTTGAGAAACTTAATTTCAACCTGCGATGGAACACCCCTCGTGTTATAAGTTTAACGTGTCAGGGTGTGCGTCTGTCTGAGACGTAACTCCTAAACGTATAGGTCGATTGGATGGCGTGATAAAGATTGTTCTTAGTTACAGTTAGGGTTATTGACATTTTTCTCAGTTTGTCACTCAGTCAAATTTACAATGTTCATGTCAAGTGAAGTTATGCTCTCTTCTTACGATCTGCTTGAATACAGGTGGGTGGCTCATATTGCCACTGTCATTCCAGGGTGGAGTATAAAGTATTCAATACCCATTTACCACTTACCACTAGGAACTTGGTTAGTTTAATGATCTTCCAATAAAACAATGTGTCATACCAGGATATTCACGTAGACCAAAACGACAATACTCCGTGCGCAAGAGACTGGGACAACACGCTAGAACCTTTCGAAAAATTGATGCTAATAAAGTGTTTGAAAGAAGAGAAGTTGGTTTTCGCCATAGCTCAGTACGTGAGCGTCAGCCTCGGCCGGGTGTTCATTGAGAGCCCCACCGTACAACTTAACACCCTGTGAGTATCCACATGTTCATTAAATAGGATTCCTCTTAAGTAACAGACTGTTGAAAAAAAATGACCATCTACCACCTTCAAGTTAAAATTTCGAACTTCTAGTTAGAGAACTAACGTATGTACTTCTAGATAGGTGTTATTATTTGTATGTATATTTAATGTACTTTTTATGAAGCCCTACCTTAGTTTTTAAATAACTTAAATTGTCTCCTTCCATAAGGTTGTCTGGCAGAGATCGCTCTGAAGCGATAAGACCGCCTTTGTGCACCTGAGTTAAATATTATTGTAAGTGAAAAAGTGTGTATTTTTTTTTTGTAAATCTTGGTGCATAATAAAGTGTATTCATTCATTCATTCATTCATAGGTGTTAACGGTAAAGACTTGATTTTTACCTATAGTTAGTTCTAAAGTACTTTAGGCCATGCAGGTTTGAATTCGAACCCTAGTCTCTAAATCTTCTACATCTTCTAGGTGTTATGTTTGAAAATTAACGTTTTGAATTTAACACTCCTTCATTCTATGGAGTTTTTTTCTTAAATTTACACATGTCACATAACAATTAATATTAATGTGTGATTGATTTTTAGTAAAAAAAGGAAATAACTACATTATTAGTAACATTTATTTACTTTCAATTTAAAAATGTTCACCATCACTTCCTTCTGCATTCACAAAACTCGAATAAAAGTTCTTTTTTTTTATGTTATAGGAAGGCAAACAAGCAGACGGATTTCCTGATGGTAAGAAATTCACGCCGCCTAGAAACACCAAAGGTGGTAATGGTGCGCTGCCATCCAGAGGTCGGGATGTTAGACCTCGAGCAAAAGTAAGTTTACCGGCTACCTTACCCTCCGAACCGGAACACGTCATGACGTTATGGCGGCAGGAATAGGTAAGGCGGTGGTACCAATCCGGGCGAGTCGCTGCCAAACTCTACCACCTAGTCGGATGTCACGGTGTTAGTGACGGTGAGCCTATGCTCGCCTTTTACGAGCTGCCTGGCACAGGAAGGCAGATGGTCCATTCTACAAAGGAGCCCGGACCAACACGGGGAAATTATTATATTCATACGTATGAGCCGCACAAAGCGACACGTTCAATATATATTTTGAGACGAAATAATAATTTGAAAAATAGACTTTTAAAGAAGAAAAACTACAAACTGGGAGGATAAGGAATGGGTAAATATTTTATCGGATTCATTGAATTTATTTGTAACTAAATATTAATAATCCGCTTGTACTGTGTTCAAAAGTACCTAAAATGTCATATAATATATACGATCCCAATTTCCAGTTCGCTTGATGTCGAGATACAAGAGTACTGCTGCTCGCTCATACTACTCTGTGGTACAACTTTTTCGAACCAACGAACTTGTAGGGATCGCGACAAGCACACTACCGACCTATGACCCTCAATGAATGTCTCAAATTCTTGATTACAAACATATTTCTTTGACATATAAAAGTTCATATAGAAAATCAAGCATATTTGTTATCGTTTCCTATTTTTGTGTCAGATTAGTGTTATGCTGTAAATTCTTATTTCTTAAAAAAATAGACACAAAAAAGTGAATATTTTAGAAATTGTTTATGAAAATATGAAAATTGAATTGAATATACAGTCGTGGTTAACTAATTAGGGACACTCTTTGTATTTTTATTATGTTCCGACTCAACAGCAAGCTCATTTTCATTCTCTGCCTCATTGCTGCGCGAAAGACGCAGCCGTTTTGCAGCGGCAGACTGACGAGAAACTTGTAGTCATTTTCTCAGCATTTTTATTTATAAGTATGTAATATATTATTATTTTCGCAAGAATGTTAATAATTGGACAACTAATTACTTAAAAATTTATTATTATACGATAAGAGCCTATCCACGGTCAAAGAATTACCCTAAAATACTACAAAATCACATAATGTATTACCAATTTACCAATTTCCACTAAAATTGCTTTGTGCCAAACTCTTTTACTACCGTTAAATGACTATGCTGATGTATGTTGACCTGTTTTAAGTGATTGTCTGCTTAAAAAACTTGAGCGTCTTCAAAATTACTGCTTACGGTTCATTTTTGGTTTAAGAAAATATGACCACGTCTCTGAATTTCGTTCAAGACTGAAGTGGCTACCCATTTGTCTGCGCAGGAATGTTCACGTGCTTCGTCTGCTTTATTGTACTTTATTTAGTTCAGTGGCCCCTGTTTATCTCAAAGAAAGTTTTAAATTCCTTGGATTCCATAACCTAAATCTTCGTTCTGGGATACCTAATTTAACTTTATTAATACGGGGGGTATTAATTAATAAATTAATACCCCCCATAAGACCCAAGTTTTATGCTTCTTCTTTCGCTGTAGTTGCTGTAAAATTGTGGAACGACTTGCCTACCTATTCGAAAGGCTGAGACTCTTTGGAGTTTCAAAAACTTATTAAAAATTATTACATGGAATTTATTTAATTATTTTTTTTCAGTTTCATTTACAGTAATTATTTGTTACTGTCTTGCTGCTGTTGTCAAATAAATATGCATTTCTTATATTTATTTCATTCATGGATATGTATTATTATATGTAGTTTATGTATGCCTATATATGTTTATATATACATATATGTATTTATGTTTGCAAGTATGTTTGTGTATTCTTATGTAATTATTTGTGTATTTGTATATTATTAATATTACTTTGTAATTAAAAATGTATTTTTATTCATATTCTGTTAGTTTTTTTTTATTGATTTATTTTATTTCATTTATTTTTGCTAAAATTTTGTCTAATATTTATTTTTCTCTTTAGTTTTGTTACGTACATAGTTGTTGTGTTCTTGCCTTTAATTTTATTTTGTAATTATTCGATTTCCTGTCTTTCCTGGTTGTCTGGTAGAGATTGCTTTGAGCGATAAGACCGCCATTTGTAAATTTTTTTTGCACTAATATTTTTGTTCTGTATTTTATGTTTGTGTTTATATTGTACAATAAAGAATAAATAATAATAATAATGTATCTATTTAGATATGGAAATCAATAAACATAAGTAAACTAAAACAAAACTTATTCTTCTAAAAAGTATTAAACGATGATATTCTGGAAAGAACAAATAAATAAAAAGTAGTTTATTCACTAAGTACAACCGTTCCGTAAGGAGCCGCGTCTAGGTCACGCGGTCGGTAGACTATAGTTACAGAACCCTATTATTCTTATTTATGACTATAGTGTTCTTTGACGGAGAAGCATAGCATCTTGTAGACTTAAAACTGGGACCACCGCGACCGCCTTCCTCTCATGACAACTTGCCGGCTTTGCACATCTGTGCACGCAGTACTCGATCATTTGATGTTATTTTAATAGTGTGATATCCCCTGTGATAGTTATTTAAATCAAATATATAGAGCAATTTTGTTTTATATCTTATACCTTTAAACGACCAATTCTTGTATATATAATTGGAATCTCGGAATCGGCTCCAACGATTTTCATGAAATTTAGTATATAGGGGGTTTCGGGGGCGATAAATCGATCTAGCTAGGAATCATTTTTAGAAAATGTCATATTCGTGTTTTATTGTTGTTGTTAAGTAACGAAGTCCGTTGTTAAGTAACGAAGTCAATGATTGTTTGCTTTGAGGTTAGACTTTTTAAATTTTCGTACTTAAACATAATTTCCAAAAAACACAATTTATAAAAAAAACAAAAAAAAATACCGAGCAAAGCTCGGTCATCCAGGTACTTAAATATTTAAATGAATAACATACCTACTTATGTTAATAAGGATTTATATCATGTTTATAAAAACAGCTTCGTAAGTAATGCGTTATTTTAAAACAAATTTGGTTAGCATCAAAAAGGACTTTTTTAGAACTTTCAAAAAAAAACAATTCCTTCATACAGGATTTTTACGAAACTTGA
>NJDD01001214.1:77224-89299 GCA_002245505.1 Calephelis nemesis | reverse complement strand
GTGTATGTGAGCGCGTTAGACGTCATTTTATAAGAGCTTCTGTTTTTTCGAAATCCATTTTTAAAAGTAGCTGTTTTGTGAGTCTTTTTGCTTCTGTTGTTCTTAAGTTCTTGAGTGTAATGACTCGGCAAATGCTATTATACACATAAGGAAGTAAGAAGAAAGGGCTACGCTTAGCAAAAGAAGAGAATACTTGGGGTAGAGGGCATTTGTAAATTCTTTTTCGTATAATGCTATCGAAATCTCTGCGTTGTAAAAGAGCCTGGTGAGTTTTTGTGGTTGATTTTAGGACATAGATCTGGCGGACGTTTAATAGTTTACTTTCTTTGTATAGGGTGACAGTTGGGTATCTGCAGGGTTTCTTGAGCATTATCTTGATAACAGCTCTATGAGCTCTTTCTAGAGCAATGAGTGCAGTTTTAGCTGAGCCACCCCAGGCGAGAATACAGTACTGAATCAAGGACTTAACTATCGCGTTGTAAACCATTTTCAAAAGTTTAACATCGGCAACCTCACACACATACACACATGCACACACACATGTATTGAAGCTTTTAAAATGGTAGTCGCTTATCAGACCTCAATATCTGATGTTCTAGCACTTTTTACACTTTTTGAGGGGAGCGTTTTAACATCCTTGCAGGATGAGAGTGAAAATGTATTCGGCGAGTTGAAGAAACCCGAAGACGGCATCAACATTCATGGGCTGTTCATCGACGCGGGCCGTTGGGACGTCGGTGCCAGCTGTCTCGTTGACGCCTTGCCTGGTAACTGCACCAGAATTTTACACCTAAACATATGTTGATATAGATCACCAGGATGTCAACGCTGGCTGCTTTTCCTGGTACATTGACAGCTTCTTCACAACTTCATGCTCTAAATCGTCGATGTGCCATATATATGCGTATACTACACAGGACCTCAGAATTACTCTCGTTGCTAGTCACATAAACAGGTAACCCGTGTCCGTCAGTGCCAACCAGCCAGCCAGTTAGCCAGCCAGTAGATGGTGCCGGGAGGCGGGANNGCTTTTTCGTGATTTGCCAATTGTAGCGAGTTCTCTTGATTCGTCTGTGCTCTCTCTGTCTCTAGAAGACTGTTACGATACAAACTGTAACCAAACAAGGCATGCACACGCCGGTCAGTTCAGCCAAGTTGTCTATTACCATCAAGAGGTGTTTCTTCTTCGACTCCTGACATCACAACTATTAATTTGATTTTTTTTTTTATGACATTGGAAGGCAAACAAGCAGACGGATTTCTTGATGGTAAGAAATTCCCGCCGCCTAGAGACACCAAAGATGGTAATGGTGCGTTGCCAACCAGAGGCCGGGATGTTAGGCCTCGAGCAAAAGTAAGTTTACCGGCTACCTTACCCTCCGAACCGGAACACATCGTGACGTTATGGCGGCAGGAATAGGTAAGGCGGTGGTACCAATCCGGACGAGTCGCAGCAAAACTCTACCACCTAGTCAGATGTCACGGTGTTAGTGACGGGAAGCCTATGCTCGCCTTTTACGAACTGCCTGGCAAAGGAAGGCAGATGGTCTATTCTACGAAGGAGCCCGGACCAACACGGGGGTTAAATTAAATTCTTTTACGTTATAATAAAAGAAAAAAAAAATTGATCGTTTTGTGTCTTGTTGTTATCGTTCTTATTACTTCAGTTACTGCGAACTCAAGTATGTGCTAAAACTTTTATTAAAAAAAAATACAAATATGAATCTGTTGTCAGGTCAAATGAATCCCCCCCTCCCAGTGGTGTGGTTCGAGCCGGTGCTGTCCCTGCCCAAGCCGGAGCTGCGGTACGAGGCGCCGTTGTACAAGACCGCGGAGCGTGCCGGCGTACTATCCACCACGGGCCACAGCACCAACTTCGTGCTGCCCGTGCTGCTGGCCGCCAACATGCCGACCGACTACTGGATCATACGCGGCACGGCGCTGCTCACACAGATCACAGACTAGACACACCAAACTAGTTGACAGACCATTTTTATTAACATGAGATGCCATAGTACTTACGTAAACCTTGTACCAAGTCGTAATGGTGTGCACCTTCTCGCCCGGTAGCACCTTACCTATTTACCTATTCATGCGCCATAGCGCCAATGCTGGCCAATATTGTGCTTTGTACATATCATCATCATCATCATTTCAGCCATAGGACGTCCACTGCTGAACATAGGCCTCCCCCGTTGACTTCCACTTCGACCGGATGGAAGCGGCCTGCATCCAACGAGACCCCGCGACCCTCACAAGGTCGTCTGTCCATCTCGTGGGTGGCCGTCCTATGCTTCGTTTGCCGGTACGTGGTCTCCACTCGAGAACTTTTCTGCCCCAACGGCCATCAGTTCTCCGCGCTATGTGCCCCGCCCACTGCCACTTCAGCTTGCTAACCCGGCTGGCTATGTCGGTAAATTTCGTTCGCCTGCGGATCTCCTCATTTCTGAATCGATCTCGCAGGGAAATCCCAAACATAGCCCGCTCCATAGCATATACATATGTACATATACTCCTATGTAAACACCTACCATTGACCATCAGTCGTGGTGGCGAGATCCCGGCCATGAGATAGCGATACAATTGTCTCTTACCATCAGGAGAGCTGCATGTTGGATTTCCGTCCTCCATTTTTTCCTATCTAAACACCACTTAATTTTTTTTTATTCTATCAATTATTTTAACTAGCTGCGCCCCGCGGTTTCACCCGCGTAAGTCCCAATCCCGCGCGAACTCCGGGATAAAAAGTAGCCTATATGTTATTCTGGGTCTTCAGCTACCTACATACCAAATTTCATCGTAATCGGCTTTGTAGTTTTTGCGTGAAAGAGTAACAAACATCCATACATACAAGCTTTCGCATTTATAATATTAATAGGACGTACACACGCCCGTCGTTGTAACTTCTACTAAGTTAGTCACAACTAATTTTTAATTGGTTCAGTATTTCCAGAGTAGGTATCAAAGCCGCTGTAATTAAAATAAGGTTGTAAATATATTATTACCGACTAGCATAATGGGGACCAAAATGTAGGCATTCGCATTACTGACATTAAAAATTAGCGTAAAAATAGTGAACGAAAAAATTCCCAGACTCATAACGTTTCCGAAAAATATTCCTACGAAAACCCGTCAGCAATTTAGATTTAGCAAATTAACGATTATTTTTTATTTTTCGGTAACGTTGTCATACTTATTGGTGATGGTAAGTTTGTTTTGAAGGTCGCAAATAGACGTTACGTAGATTTATTTATCAATATTATATAAAATATAATTAATAATATATAATTTATCAATATTAGTTCTCTAAAACGTTGCCTTGTGGTACGGATATTCAGAAGTTACCAGGCGGCTATTCTCATATCTTTGTGATTTTTGAGAGTGGTGACATTCCAATATTATTTGAAGACTCGATGAAGATTTTGACTGTTTTTAATCTTCAGCTTCCATGTCTAGACTTTTTCTTCGTTCACTTCATAAAATGCTGTATTGATATTACCATGAAGATAATAATAAAAAAAATATGTAACGTAATATCGTTTTTCATTGAGTGTTGGATTTCGGGAAATTGATACCAATAATATATTTCAAAGGGATTTATTTAAACTGGTTAAATCTTTGTATTTCGAACAATATCAGAAAACAAATGTCAGATTTGTATGAAAAACATGAAAAGGAAATATTACAATAGCGAATCCTGTGTGGAGGGGCCGATCTCGTGGACGCCGCGCGGCAACCACTTTACTCTGCTCAATTACTAACACGGCCATATGGAATATAATACAGCTATGTTGGCGCATTTTCAACTTAAGTTTCCCGACGAATATCCAATGGCATTTTGAAAAACGCCAAGGCTAGTGCGGCCGCACTTTAATCAACTTTTAATCTATCACTAAGTCACAATCGCATTTTCAACTTAAGTTTCCCGACGAATATCCAATGGCATTTTGAAAAACGCCAAGGCTAGTGCGGCCGCACTTTAATCAACTTTTAATCTATCACTAAGACACAATCGCATTTTCAACTTAAGTTTCCCGACGAATATCCAATGGCATTTTGAAAAACGCAAGTCACAATTTGGCATGGAAATTGTCTACTCAATAAATTATTAAAAGACAATTATTGAGTGCGGCCGTAATCTACCATACTATGTAGTATGGTCGTGTTATGTATCAGCGGATTTGAGCCTCAGCTGGTCAGAGCGCTCGCACATCGCAGAGACAGATTTACAATTTAAATATATATAATATATATGTAAATATAGTTTAACAAATTTTACGCGACAGCATAAATATATACTCTAGACTACATATTTATTAAAAATAGTACCAGATTGTACATATAGCAGTACGTGGTACAAGAAACAACTACTTGTAGAGTACCATCACAAAATAAGATTCAAACATTTAGGACATCAAATACAAGCTCTATATGCTCTTAGGAATCGAATACCAAATTTAATGTTCATTTCATTTGGTTTTCGATTGCTTATTTTAATGTTTGTACTATTCATTGCTTATCGTGTCAAGTGTGGCAACAACATTATAAAAGATGAACAAAATTAACCAGTCAGCAAAGTCATCCAACTTAAGAACACTGAACAGTACCCAGCAGTAGGTACATATTAAGTATTAAAAAGCGCAATCTAATAAAATATAAAATAATTATGTTTATAGGGCGAAAACGTCTCTCATTTTAAAATTACTTTTAAAAATAAATCATTCTTTCTGTTTATTTTATGTAACAATAATTATCCACAAAATCACAATCGCAACTCCAATAAAAAAACGACTACCTTAAACCAATACGTTCCACTTCTGATATGTAAACCAACCTGCCACACTGTAAAACAAACACTATGGTAGCCTATATGTACATTGCACTATCAACAAACAATATTTCCAATGATATTAATGTTTCATCCAAATAATTACATCAAAATTCAATATGTATACATTACACTCACTCGTTTGGTGTTACCATTTGACAGTTTGTAGCTTAGCATTATTTCAAACTAACGGAATTACGCGTACTCTATTTAATTCTAGTGGGTTTGTGTCTTCTTTCGGTGAGATTTTTACATCATTACATCATTTTTTACGAGAATACATGTCATTGAACCTTTCAACAAAGGGAGGTAATTAAAAAAAACGAAGGTTCCAGTTAAGAATGTACCTTACAAATCTATTTTTTTTATAATCCGATTCTAAGACAACTGGATTGACAAAGGACCAAAAAGTTCATTAGGATAATTAGTAAGGCATATTTTGCAAAAAAAAAAACGTATGGACCGTTACGTAAACGTATTCACGTACACGGCCCAATCACACCACCCTTTTTCAATTAAATGCAAGAGAACGTGCGACTTTTTTGTATTGTTAAAGTTAGAAAAATTTTGTGTCATAGACTCTTAATGCAACAGCGGGCGACATATATAATTTATTGCTATAACTTTATTGCCATTTATGAAATCTTAATATTAACATGTTTGAAATCATCCATAAATCACGTCACATAAATAACTACCATTTTTTCAAATTTACCTGAGACAAATACAGATAAACTGCCACATAACAACAAACAAAAAAAAATTGGCGGTTACACTCCTAACAAAAAACTGACGTCATTTCCACATATTGCTCACTAACTCGAGTGTACCAATATTTGGAAATGACGTCAGTCTTTGTAAGAAGTGTAACCTCTAGTAGTAGTTTATAGCTTCATGGTTTTGATATTATTAAAAAGGACTTATTTGATCAGTTATCAAAAAAACCTTAAAAAGTATTTATAAACAGGCCTGTTGTCTACCGATTACTCCATTCTTTGTACCGGAAACAGCAGTGTCACAAATATTTATTTCCATAACACATGACAGCTATATTAAAATCTTAATAATATAAAAATATATTTTGTATATAGCTTTTATGTTAGCTACATACAGAAATCCGATCTTAAAAAAAAAGACAAGTATGTAACTTAGACCTATCAAATCCTTACATATTTTATTCCAATGTCTGATGGAAATGGTCAAGTCTGTGACGCAATTTATAGATACATTTTAGCTATGATAATATATACATTAAAAAGGCATAGTATACACAGACGGTGGCATTTTACGTACGTCTGTTGAATCAGACGTCGTCGTTAAAATGTCGCCGCCGATACGTGATTGGTCTCTGCGATGTGCGATTACTCTGTTACTATTGTTCTATATATTAATTAAACTATTTAACGAAGAATAAGCAAAAGCGTGCTAATTAAACCAATTTCAATTCACACAGGACACTTTTACCTACTCTTGAACGCTGACGTCCCTGGACGGTTGCAGTCACCACAGAAAATCACATCTTCTAATTTAGTATTATTTCCTTGTATAAGTTGTGAGCGGCGGCAACGATCCTGGGACAGTGAGATCTGCGCGCCCGCACTCGGGTCCCGCTCCTCTCTCCACACAGACCGACGTACACATTATCAAATATTAATTATTAATTGTGAAAGTGAGTGAATATCACAGTACTTCTGTTAATCTGATATAACACGGATTGGTGTTCAGCAGTACATTCAAATTAAAATAGCCCTATATTAAAAAAATAAAAAGACCTAGACCGTTTCTTTACCTACCTACTCACTACGGTTAGTGGGCTCGCTCGCACGACCACTGCTCTGCGGTTCTTGTGATTCAATTAAGCTTATATGATTTTCTCTTTGACAAAAATCAACTAACGCAAACTACAAAGTCCGGACACTACGATAAAATTATTACAAAATACTTGGTTTTTACAAAGTTTTTACATCGATTGGTCGTGACCGCGGCGTTGAAGTGCGCCGGCTCGAGGCCCGTCGCTCGACATACCTCCATTACGACTATAGAAAAAAGAACATCCTCTACGAAAGTATCATTTTAATAATTTAAATCTTTACAATAAACACGTTACAAAACACTGTACCCTTATAGCTGACGAATGATAATATTTATAACGACATGCGTAATACAAAGTTTCAGAACCCAAACACAAACGCGGCGGTCCGTCCGTCGCAGCCGGAACGTATGCACTACTTATAACCTATATACAATTATCCAATCAAATAATGTAAAACGTGACGTGACGTTTAGCATGGTGGTGGTGGTGGTGGTGGTGGTGGTGGTGGTGATGGTGTGTGTATGGACCGCGCGCGGGCTAGGTGTTGTCCGAATGTAGGCGAAGGGAATGGTAGCGCTTGGGCGGGGCGCCCCACCGACACCCCTAGTCCTCCGACATGAACGAGTTCTGCGACTTGAGCTCCTCCAGCCGCGAGATCTGCTGGCGCAGGTACATTATCCTGCGGACAAGCACACATTAACACACACCTCATTACTACAATAATTTGCTCTGTATGTTTTTTTTATGACATTGGAAGGCAAACAAGCAGACGGATTTCCTGATGGTAAGAAATTCCCGCCGCCTAGAGACACCAAAGGTGATAATGGTGCGTTGCCAACCTGAGGCCGGGATGTTAGTCCTCGAGCAAAAGTAAGTTTACCGGCTACCTTACCCTCCCAACCGGAACACGTCATGACGTTATGGCGGCAGGAATAGGTAAGGCGGTGGTACCAATCCGGGTGAGTCGCTGCGAAACTCTACCACCTAGAAAATATGTGTTGTGTGTGTTGTGTGTGTCTCAAAATATGTGTTGTGTTTGATGTTTATGAAATGGTTAAACTTAAATTAGGGAAGCATGTTCTCGGCAATACCACATAAAATATTTTTCCTGTTCAAGTACTGTCTAAATTTGACATCCAACCAATTACATGCTACACGTAGATGACGTAGCAGTATGCTATTGGTTGAAAATCTCCAATCAAATCTGGTGTTTAGTGAAACACGTGTTCAACGAGTGTTTATTGTTTTTTTGTTATAGTAAGACGGGTTTTGTTAAGATAACTACCTGGTAGTTAAGCTCAGTAAATTATTATAAATTCAATAGGGTTGCATATACAGGTTTATCCATTACGTTTTGGCATTTTAAAGTACATTATTAGTTACGATGACGATATCTTCTATGTGTTCAAGAATTTTAAAAAATATATTATGGTATTACTCCAATTCTAAACGTCATCTGTTTATTATCACGAGGGTGTTTACACAGTCACCAACGTATCTCGATAACAGCTACCGTATAAAGGTATCCTAAAAAGAATCATAGTTTTCTTAATGATGCATTATTTGCGTATTTTTAAATTTTGTAATTTGTTATAACGGTAGTTCTTGAACCGGTTAAGTACCTTCAAAAATCTAGTTCTTCAGTGTAAATTGTACATGTATTAATACGAGGAACAGTTAAAGTGCCGGTACTCACTTCTGTTCCTGTAGAGTGGCCTGTATCTCTGTGTGGCGCACCACGGAGCGCGAGCACTTGAGCTCGGCCGAGACCCGCGTGCACTGGAGACACCCCAGCTGGTAAGCCTCCTCTGTGTATTTGTTAGCCTGCAATGTGACATGCTGCTACTGACTACACCGTACAACAATAACAATAGATATAAAATATATTGTAGCTGATTTTTTGCGGCTCATTAGGCTTGGAATTTCAACTTAAACGTTGATTTTTAAAGACGATCTAGACGACTGTTAACAAAAGGTAACCTTGGAGGAAACTTTTACTCTTTCCATCCAGAGGGATGGTTACCAGTATTTACAAAATTCTAGAACGCCTACAATAAAGAAGTTCATGTTTGATTTTGATCTTTAATTTTAATCCATGAAGCGTGTCCGGAAATCTTACTCTCATAGATTCTATATAGATCATTCAACAATAATCTATGTCGGCAAGAATATGTTATGTTTGACCAACTACACAATCATTGGGTAACTTTTGATAGATTTTGCAGGTAGACAGATGTACGAGACATGTATCTCGATACAGAAATTAAATTCCGAACAATGCCCCGAATTTTGTAGGAATAGTAATTTCAAAGAGGATCTGGGAAGAAGGAAAGGGGGATCATTTTCAACTGAAACATTAAGTCGGATAACAAACATTGCATCGCACACCGCTCCGGTTGAGGTGGTACGGAGTTTAACGTCGTACTAAAAATCCAGATTTGTACACAAAAATCGCACGCACACACTGCCACTTCTCCGTCTTTTACGTGCGACAATATTTTAAGGCTGAAATCCGCAGCAGCAGAGGCGGATATCACCGTCTTGTGAAATCATTAGTAACGTTTTTTTTATATAGAAGAGGAGGCAAACGAGCAGGTGGGTCACCTGATGGAAAGTGATCACCTCCGCCCACGGACATCCGTAACACCAGGAGTATCACAGATGCGTTGCCGACCTTTAAGGAATGAGTACGCTCTTTTCTTGAAGGTCCCTAAGTCATAATTGTTTGGGAATACCGCCCTCGGTAACTGATTCCACAAAGGTGTTATACGGGGTAAAAAATGTCTTCGGAATCGCGTTAGTACGTACTGTTAGTACTAGACTCTCTACCTATCTCGTACCGGACTTGAAGATATGTATGTACTTTTAGACAAACTACGAATGAACGAATAAATTCGGTAACGACATCAGAGATATGTAACGGAGGTATCGTTACCTGTTTCTCGAGGATGTCCGCCGGCCAGCCCGTGACGTGCGTGGTCAGCTCGGCGCGCACGTAGTTGATGAGCGAGGGCGTCAGCATGGGCGGCGCGTGCGGGATGTTCCCGCCCACCACCGACGAGTAGCTGCCCAGGCACTCCACTGGAAACAATCGATAATTGGACATTTTATCTGTGGTACCAAAATATTGTCTATGTACAACTAGCGCCACATGTGAGCTTAAGTGTAAACCCTTCTGTGATTCAAATACAAAGCGTCTGTACGTAACGAATCATACTCGAGTTTTATTATTTTCCGTGTGCCGCTTGTACACCGTTGACAACGGGGAACGTGTACCGATGACGTCATTAAACCCAAATTTGTGCTTGGAATGCACTGAACGTCATCACAAACATTTGTTTGGAAAAGGGACCAAATACACGTGGTTAGCATTTTGGTGCCAGCGATAACAGTTTCAACTAACTTGAAATATTTAAATACAAGCAGCCCGCCCCTGCTTCGCACAGGTGGATACATTTCTAATTTTTTCATAGAAATAACGTAGCCTACGTTTATAATAATCTTTTTTTTTTTTATTTCAAATTTTTCATAAAAACTGTTGC
This sequence comes from Calephelis nemesis, assembly GCA_002245505.1. NCBI lineage: Eukaryota > Metazoa > Arthropoda > Insecta > Lepidoptera > Riodinidae > Calephelis > Calephelis nemesis. Next base: position 79,116 of record NJDD01001214.1, on the reverse strand, counting down.
TTTTGGTAGGAGTCCTCTTTTAAGTACTAAGTACTTGTGTTAGACGACTCCGCTCCTCTATAACTATATACATGTCAACTATATACAGCGATAATGTCTGCTTCTAATGGTAAAATATTTTATCTAATTGGTCCGGAGCCTATTAAATACCAACAATAAATCTTTCCTTTTTAACATTATAGTGTAGATGTTATACCGACAGCAGCTTCACCTACTGGGCCCATTTATATTTTTAAATCATACAGTAAACTATCGAAATTCCCATATAAAATTTCAACCCAATTGGTTTACCCATTTAGAAGTTATTTCACAAATAGGTAGGTACCTAAGTATGGAAGGTTTATTCTGTGGGAATGAAGTATTATCCCGATGTAAAAATTAGTCTATGTGCATCAGGGATAATGTTGGCTACCGATGGTAAAATAATTTTCAATGCAAACAAATCAACAATCAAATCTTTCCTCTTTATAATTGGTGTTAAAAAATAAGACATTTGGTGCAAACATTCTGAATATGTTCATACAGTACATTCATTACCCCGATTTTTTATGTGTATGGAAAAATTTATAAGGTATTCATAATAAGTGTCTGTGAAACAATCGAAATATACATACAAAATTGCAATCCAATCGGCAAAGTCGTAGTCTTTGACATACCGACGACAGCAGCGCCACCTATCCCAGCACTGAAGAGTAAGGGTAATTCGTCCCTAACCGGTTGTCATATTACCCGTTTCCCCAAATGAATTAAACGTTTTCGGCGGTAAAAAGTATTTTATATTTATTATGGATAATATTGGCTTCTAATGAAATAAGAATTTGTCGAATCGGTCCAGTAGTTTCAAAGCCTATTTAATGCAAAAAATTAACTATTTAATGCAAATCTGTTCTTTTTATTATTAGTACCTATAGATTATATTATAAATTCTATTACCCACATTAAAGCCGGGTCACCGGCCCACCGCGTTTGCGTCTGATGATTTTGGAGTGAAGGTAGGTAAGTATTTTGCTCAGATAGAAATTTTTATTTTCGTTATATCTTTTGAACGGATTGTGCCATTTGAATAATCCAAAAAGGCGTTGAAACAGCAAGACTGTTTCAATACTATGAAATGATTTATTCCGAAACGTATTTAGATATTTTATTTAACATTTAAATTTAGCATTTAACAGTTACATATTTGTAAAATATAAATACTTTCATATAAAATATAAATTCCTTCTTTAATACTCTCGAGCATCTTTTTATCATTAATATATTTTTTTAAACCTTGTGTTACATTATTGAAGTTGTAAACACGTGTTTACTCAAAATTAGACAATACTTGGATACTACACGATGTTATATTTAGAACATAATCGGAAAAATGAATCATTATTTTTTAAAATACAGAATAGTTTTCAATTCCAATGACAATACAAGTATCTTATACCTTTAAACGAGCAATTTTTGTGTATATATATATATATATATATACAATTTGAATCTCGGAATCATCTCCAACGATTTTCATGAAATTTAGTATATAGGGGGTTTCGGGGGCGATAAATCGATCTAGCTAGGAATCATTTTTAGAAAATGTCATATTCGTGTTTTATTGTTGTTGTTAAGTAACGAAGTCAATGATTGTTTGCTTTGAGGTTAGACTTTTTAAATTTTCGTACTTAAATATAATTTCCAAAAAACACAATTTATATAAAAAAAATACCGAGCAAAGCTCGGTCATCCAGGTACTGGTACATAATAGAAATAGTGGGCGACAGCTAAGTGTCAGTATTAAAAAGCACGTACTTTTCCGGGGTAGCGCGGTGTCGAGATGTAGGGGCGGCGCGTGCGGGTCAATGTTCTCCGAGTGCGTGGGCGTGGGGGGTCCGGCGTCACGGTGGGGCGTG
>NJDD01001214.1:53000-75023 GCA_002245505.1 Calephelis nemesis | reverse complement strand
TTGTATATTTATGTATTAAACTAACACACTGTAAAAGTAATATATGTTATTTGCAGTTAAAAAAATATTTTTTTTCTTTATTACAATATTTATGGTAAGACTAGGTAGTTGTGAGCATACATTATGCCACCTAGATAAAAAGACATTATTCAGAAATGGAAAAGAGCTTTTCCTGCTGCAACCGAGTTTCGTAATATGTTTATACGCACATTTATGGCGCCTCTTACCTTTGCCGTCGTGAGGCGCCGCCGAATGCTTTGGTCTCGTCCTGTCGTGTCCATCCTCTTCTCTACCTCCACTCCAATACCTGTCTGTAGTGCTGTTTGTCCGTTTATTTGACTTCTCTGATTCCCTTCGCCCCGATCTCGAACTTGATCTTTTCTCACGATCTGCAAATTATTAAGAAACATTATGAAAAGGGCACCAGAATGGTTCACGGTTCTCTCACCATTAAAAGGACCCACGTGCTAGTTCGCAGCTTTCAAAATACATCTGAGTACCAAATTTCACCTTTTAACTTAAAATATCGGAATAAAGTGGCTTCGACAAACGGACGGACGGGCGGTTAGACAGACACGACAGACCTTAAAGGGTTCTGAAAATGATTACACCAAAGAGTTGATCGCCCAATTTTTTCTCTGAAAGATCCCAGTATAAATATTGTACCGAAAAATCTAGGCATCCGTGATTGAGATTCGAGGTTGAGAACATAACCTTTGGTTTAATCATACCCTTATCCAACCTAGCGGCTCCACAGTTGGAGAGATTTATTTATTTTTAAGCTCAAATATTGCACAAAGGCACAAAGGATGACTTTATGCCATACAAAATATCCTTTACCAGTCAGTCAGCAGGCAGTCGAGTTGATTGCGGGGGTGCAGAAACACATCATTTGGGAAAGGAATAAAAAATATTTTAAATATAGTATTATTTAGTCCCTATCATACAAAAACTTGTAAAATATATAAACATTAGAGATATACACATATTTACATAATACTTTTTGGATTACTTTTATAATTTACTAGCTGCGCCCCGCGGTTTCACCCGCGTAAGTCCCAATCCCGCGGGAACTCCGGGATAAAAAGTAGCCTATATGTTATTCTGGGTCTTCAGCTACCTACATACCAAATTTCATCGTAATCGGCTTTGTAGTTTTTGCGTGAAAGAGTAACAAACATCCATACATCCATACATACAAACTTTCGCATTTATAATATTAATAGGATCCAAAAAATTAAATGGGAAATATATAACCATAATCCTACATTCATACATCTACGAAGTTACTTAAATACATAAAATATATAAATAAGAATCATCAATTATTGAATTACTATTTCTCAGCGCGTGTTTTAACTTCGTCTCAGTAAAGTTTGTAATGTCAATGGGAAGCAAATTCCAAAGCTTGACGGTCTGGATAAATAACGATTTCCAGAGAAAATCTGTTTGACAGAAAGGCAGATAAATCCTATTAATATTATAAATGCGAAAGTTTGGATGTATGGATGTATGGATGTTTGTTACTCTTTCACGCAAAAACTACAAAGCTGATTACGATGAAATTTGGTATGTAGGTAGCTGAAGACCCAGAATAACATATAGGCTACTTTTTATCCCGGAGTTCCCGCGGGATTGGGACTTACGCGGGTGAAATCGCAGGGCGCAGCTAGTTTAAAATAATTATGGTCGGAGCAGAGGGCACGATCATAAATGAGTGAGAATGGGAGTAGGCAATCTTTATTTTTTTAATTGTTTCACATAGAAAGAGAAAATACTCTACCAATGCAAAATATAGCATATATAAAGGGAGTCATCTAGATCGAAACAAAATAAATGACGATGTTAGGATTATCAGCTTCATGCAAACAATTAACTTCCGTACACACTAGGTCATCTGTCGTGACACATAATCTTTAATTTTACATTGATGGTTAAACTAATTCACTTATACTTAATTCGACCAGTTAGACCAGCAGCAGCAGCAGCAGCAGAAAAAACAATTTTAATAAAAAAAATATCAATTCTTGGCAACTCAGGACAAAAAAATCTGGTATACAGACACAGCTATTTCATAATATATTCGTGAATAGATATAGGTTACAGAAAAACCAATAGGTATTTACATACTTTGGAATCATCAATACACCTTAGCATAAAACATGAGGGTCACAGTTTTCGTGAAATGATGATGAAATCTGTACCATATACTTTGAAAACCAAATACAAATTTAGAATGAACACGACAACACGCGCCGAATAATGTCATTCCACGTGCTTCAAGTTGAAGCCTTTCAACTTTGAATTTTTCTTTGTTCGGTTAAAGGAAAGTTATTTTCGTATTTTATTACCAAACAACTCCACTAGTTAGACGTCTGAATCTATTAAGAAAAGAAAAATAAGCAAAATATTTGCTTTCGAATAAGTTACTTCTGAGATTTTTTAACGAATAAATATTTCAAACTAGTGTCACCCACGCAGCAGCGACACAGATTTAGCTAAAGTGGAGAAATACTACTTTGTCAAGAAATTACCGGGAAAAGATCAATAAGTACACTAACTGTTTGTTATTCATCAAAATTTATTTTATCAGCCTCAACGTGTGGTGCTTCAGAAACGATACAGTTACGACAAACGAATAATCCCATCATGAAAACATTTTTTAAATGCTGTTTCCGGAATTGAGTTCAGTTCTAGCAGCGATTTTCTCTTTTATGTCTTCTAAGGTCTTTTTAGCCTATAGTAAGCCTGTTTTAAATTCGAAAAAGTTATAAGCAAAAAATAGTTCGTCTAATAGGTACCTAATTGATGCAAAAATGTTCGTCTACCGTTGAGTTTAATATAAGATTATTTCTTCTATGTACAATGTTGCATAATTTAAATTTGTAACAGTAGCTCTGTCATTTGTCATATGAGAGTACAAATTCTGAAAATTTCAGTTATTTTGATTAGTTTTCAAATAACAATAGGTCATAGCAAATCCGTGTTGGGAGAGCTTTGAAAGGGAATAGTTTTTAGGGTCGACGCTGGCACATCAAGTTACCAAATACCTAAGGACTCGTATTTTTTTTTAGCACTTGCCCTGTGCGTGGGATAAATTTCTATAAATTTTATCTTTTTCTTTCTTTTTTCTTTCTTTAAAATTTATAGACCTAAGGACTCAATTCTTCCCATATCTAGAGTCCAATCTATCATTCAGCACTATAAAAAGAATAGAACAACTTCTTGTTCGAAGAAAACTGGTCGACCGCCCATCACGAGTGCAGCAGAATCTATTAAGTTATCTTGTTAAAGGAACGAAATTTGACAATACTTACATGTTTTTTTCGTAACGTGGGAATAAACTTGTACCTAGATATCTAGATATTTTAAGCCAATAGTAGGTAGGTATTAAAAGCCAAAACGATTTATGAGAATTCCAAAAGATTTAGTTGGCAAATCGATTGTCAATTTTTTGAAATTCGGACCAAGCACACACTCTACAGTCTTCTACGATGTAAAATATTTATAATGATTTGGAAAAATTCTATTATCGTTACAGTATTTCTGTGTTTTTTTTTTATGACCAGCCATTGTTTTAGTCGAATACAACCACATCTCTCTCTATTTTATTGAATCAGGCATTACTTTGCGGAAATCCATTATAACAGATGCAAAATAAAAGCTTATTTTACATCTCATCTCTCTCGTTTGTAGTTTTTTAAAATAAAATTGGTGAAGTTTTTGTATAATTCATAGCGTCAAAGATTGACTTAATAGAAAAATAAATTAGACTTCCCTCATTAACAAAATATTGATGCTACTTTTTAAAAATATTTAAATTCCAAAGTGTCAAAGTGTGTAGATTTGAGAAATTTTATTAAAAATCATATATTTTATGTTCATATAATGTTAAAGTTTAATGCTCGATTTGGCATCATATCAAATCATATATTTTTTAATGTTAAAGTTTTATGCTTGATTTGGCCCATGTCCTTTATCAAATTTCAGTTTGATTCATTCTTAAAGGACATAGGCCATGTACTATTGTATAATAGATTTTAAAATAAATAAAAAAAACAGCATATTGAGATCCTTTGATGATATCATATATGTTCTATGTTAAATAAACGATTTTCTTTACTATATTTTTCTTTTCTATTCTATATACTAGCTATAGCGATATATATACTAGCTATTCCGGCGAACTTTGTTCCACCCGTTCAGTTTGTATAAGAAAAATTAAAATGTTTTCCTAGTTTCCTTGCAGTGTTTGCAATGTTTTTCAAAGTATCCTATGTCCATTTTCTGATTGTAAGCTCTATCCAACCACCAATGTTTAGACAACTCAGTCCAGCCGTTCTTGAGTTATGCATAGTGTAACTAGCCAGACTTTCTTTTAGATAATTAGATGTTAGTGTAAGAGCTTTAGCAGCCTATGATATTATTGATTATATCGGTAAAAACTTAGGACTGGGTCGATAGTGCTCAAGTTTTGTTGTACTAGAGTTTAGAGTGTAAGTTTTGTTTTGTTGTTTCGTTATACTAGAGCTGTTGGTTTTCCTTTAATAAATAATTAAATTTAGTGCTGGAACAATTGAATGAAATTTTATGTTTCAGTAGTACTTTTAGCAGGAATGATAGATACACCGCGGATGTAGAAAAGCTGTGCTGGCAAAGCGAGATTTTAAATACGATAAACTCGTTTTGCAAGAGTTAATTTGCATTCGGGTAGAATAGACCATTTGCTTTTCAGCTCGCAGATGCGAGCAATGGTAAAATTGGTCATTACCAACAAGATGACTGGTGCTATAGTGCTGGGCTGCAACTCGTCCGGGCAGGGATCCATCGCATTTTTTATTATAGCCGCCATAATGACAGTGTCATATTCCAGTTCGGAGGGTAAGATAGTCGGTAAGCTTGCACAATAATTGGCCGCGGTTAAATAAGCGACGCACTTTCAAAATATGGTGTCTATTAGACACGGTTATTTCTAGCAATCAGGATAGCCGAGCTTGTTCGCTCCCCCGTCACATAAATAATTCGATACTTATCACGTCAGTATTCACTGATGGATCTAGGAAAGATGGAAAAGCCGGAGCGGGTGTGTATTATCAACGGCCATGAGTAAAAAAGCATATAAGCTTAGGCTTTTATGCTACGGTATACCAGGCAGAGATTTTCGCAATACTGACTTGAGCACAAGAAAACCTCAACCGCTGCTATGTTCACAAGCATATTGTGATTCTATCAGATAGACAGGCTGCTCTAAAGGCACTGCAATCTATAGAATTTAACTCTAAGATACGCTTATCTCAAGCAGATGTCACTCGCGCTCCATGGGTCTAGGTTGGTTCACAATATGGTGTCCGTGAGAGATGTCTATGTGTATGTTGTCCGAGCGCACTTTGTACGTAGATTGCCTCCTGTAACCGTTTATATTTTGCAGTAACAACGATTACTAATAACGAAAAGTCGCTTCAAACCGCACGCGTGCAATTCGCTGTCAACAGCAAGTTACGATTTTAAAAGCAAATTTTCTGATGGGAAAAATACACGTTGCCTGTAGATAGCGGAGGTGGTAATGGTTTAATCAGTTAAGCTCCTGTCGTTACTATAAATAATATAAATAGGTAAAACGATAGTGAAAATCCGGGCTTCCCGTTGACTTGACCGGGTCTCTAGCGTCTAGTATATATTTGTACATATAATTTTCATACATATCTTCGCTTAATGATTATAGCATTTTTAAATGAACTTTAATTTGAATAATGCTACCCATGCGAAGCCACGCATTTTGTTAAAGAACACCAACAAAATTTTTTTCAGAGTCAACATCAAACGGCTGTAAATAGCTTTTAAGACCCAACAAACGAGTATATTCAGTAAATCTTCACCAATTAGTTCAATTGAGAGAAAAATATAAAATATATTTTATTTCTTTAATAGCGATTCGTCTGATGTTGAGATATTTTTATTACTCTCAATATTAATACGAGTATTCCTAGAAAATGACGGGAAAGAACATAATCACCGCGTAAGTAATACTATTTCTAGCTGTTCATTGGTTTCAACAATCCCAGAGAATTTGTAAGAAAATTTTAGAAGTTAAAATAAAACGGTTTCCTTTAAGAGCCATGTTTTCCTAGTATTTCAAGTTCTGGGCCGTTCGTCATCCACAAGATTTTTTTTCAACATTTTTTAATCCCTATTATCCTTTTGTTATGCATATTGAGGTTCAAGACTACATCTACCCCAATTAAGCAAAATTACGTTTTTAATCGACTCTAGAGTGTGTATGAACAGATTTTGTTGATTTTTTGGGAAGGTATGTCAAAATTCCGAGATGCTTCCATATAAATTTGATCATATTCCGACTAGTAGTTTTTGGGTTATACATAAATTGTTCATGACATGAAACGAAATAAAAACATAGTTCATACAATTGATGATATCTCAAATACTTAGTGAGAATATAAAAAATAAATCCTTTGTATTATGTAACCATATTACTGGTAAAAATGCAGCCCAGATAGTGACATTTTTAGGTCAACTAGAAGCAATACCTATGAATCTCGATTTAATGCAAATTCGAAATTGGAATGGGATTTATGCCATTTCGTATTTTGAACACAGTAGAAACAAATTAAACAATTATGGACTTTTAGCTAAAGATTCTTCAATTGCTAATATTGTATTCAAGAGTACAAAATGACTTAAATCCGATTTCAATTTCCAGATTGCGTGATATCGAGATTCAAGAGTACCCCTTCAGATATATAACATATTGAATGAGACAGATGTAATGGCGCCATTGCAGTGTGTCATTTTCCCCATAATTTGCGAACACCCTGTTTCTATTTTTGAATTTGATACTTATCGCAATATTACAGGTTTCTACTACATACGTCATTGAAGAAATATACGAGGATGAATTTAAAAGTACTTGGCCTGACACAGATTCACTTCTAAGAATCAAAACTACTTCCAACATTATTTAGTTCAGGGAGTATACTATAAGCACCTAAAACAGAATTATTTCAATTGAAAAAAGCTTTTATTACGTAAAGTACCCGTCATGAGAAGCTGTAAATTATGTAAACAAACGTTCGGGAGTTAACAACATTTGGTTAACAGATAAAAGTATTTTTTTTAATATTTAATTAATTAATAATTTAAATATGTATAATAAATTATGTATGTTTTGACATTTTTTTCGTGGCAAATTGATTTCCTTAGATGTACTGGGTACTGGTTTCATTATACGTTAATACACAATAACAAATTATGGTTAAAAAAAAATTAAGGCAACAATTAACAAAACTAACAACAATAACAAAGTGATAACGAAAAGATAAAAAAAATAACAATAACAACCAAATCCGCGATTTTAACAAAGCAATGAAAATTCAAAACTCGAATGACGCGTTTATTTCCAAAAGACGAACCGATGGTTTGCATTCCCGGCGACCGGCGCGTCCCCGTACCGAGACACTCAAACGTCAGTCGTTAGATATGATCCGACTAAATTAAATAGGTTGTTACTTTCATATAACCCGTCTATTTTTTTATTTCGATTGAATATGGTCAGTTTATTGTTGTCTCGAAGTAAAAGAAAATACTTGGTAAAAGATGTTTGTTTACATAATTTATAGCTTCTCATGACGGGTGCTTTAGATCTATAACAAGATTCTTGTTACGCGTCTATATGATTCTAAAAACTACCACCGGATCGGAACGCGGCCACTCAATAATACTTATTGTCATCGGAGAAAGACAGCCATATGAGGTATACCATAAAGTTGCTAATAAAAGCGAACATTTAGGAAGATGGGAAAAATACAGCCCTAAGCCTTCATGGTAGGCTAATAGTTTGAAGTTCAATACGTGTGCAATAATTAGTTGTGATTTTATATTTTTTTAACAAAGCAATCGAACATACTATCTGCAAGTGGAGCAAATCGAGAAGCATGCCGTCATGAATTACCTCCGTAAGGTGGGGCTAGGCTATCACCAAAAGCCATCTATGGTGATATGGTCAGTACATTAGGGGATATTGTTCTGTCTTATTCGTCCGTCAAAAACTGGATAGCAGAATCCAAGTATGACAAAAAAAAATGAAAGATGAACCCCGATGTCCTGTTGTCAACGTCTACTACCGACGAAAATATTTAAAGAAGTACTTGATTTAATTATGGAGGCAACAAATTAAATACAGCCTAGGTTAAAGGCATCTCTTATGAACGAACTCAGAATTGATACTTATTTTTTTTCGATTTATAGATGTCAACGAATTTGGTTTGTCTGCAAGGTGGTTTCCACGACTACTTTCAGTTGAACAAAAAAGGACGATATTTCAGGTGACTGTTCGAAGTTATTTCAAGCCGATGCAGATAAATCGCTTTATGGAATCAAAAGGACTTAGCATAGGTCATTACTGTACGCCAGAAACAAAACAACAATCACAACAGTGGAGAAGACCTGGTCCACTACGCTTCAGTATTCTATGAATCGAAGGGTGTGATGACTATGGGTGATTATTTTAAAGGGGTCAGACTATTAACTCTGATTACTACTGTCTCTTACAACGTCGTTTAAAAGAGAAAATAAAAGAAAATAGTCCAGGAATTCTCAGAAGAAAGTCCTGTTTCAACAAGATAGCGCCCGTGTTAGAACGACTTTGCAATTAATACCGCAAATCCACGATTGTGGCTTTAAACTATTACCGCAACCGCCATATTCACATAATATGGCACCCTCAGACTTCTTTCTGTTCCCTAGCTTCGCAAAACAATTCAATCAATCAAAATCTCAACAAACAACGAGGTCAAAACAGACTCTAAGGAAGAATTTTTTTTCTACTGTCTAAATGCATCGAACTTGATGGTTATTATGTAGAAAAACAAAAATATAACTGATTTAGCATGTGTTAATTTTTTTGATCAAAACCGAATACTTCTCTGTCCACCCTCGTACTGTAATTATAGATATACATATAGGTTTAAGTAAGGTCGATAAACTACAATCAATAACTAAATTCAAAAGTTAATAATTAAATTTAACTGCCAAGTAAAATAAATTGTTTGGTAGCAACACATAACTCGTGAAAAAGAAAATTTAATATTTTTTGAAAGAAAGAAAGAAAAATATATTTATTTGCGGAATATGTGTGTTGAAGTTGTTACAAAATTATTTAAGCTTTCCAAACATATTCTACCACATTGTGATGTGCAAATAATTTAATATTTTTATAAGTATAAAATAACTAATTATATACACAATGTTTTAATATTCATTAAACAGTTTTATTCTTATTACAATTTGAATTATTAACTTACAAACAATTAACTTACAAATATAATATAATTAACTTACAAACAATTTTTGTTTCGATATTTCTAATTTTGTTTCGATAGGTAACGTACCGGTTTTCAAATTATCAAGAAAAAAGTATAAAAAAAAAGGTTGTAAAAAATTGAAATACGTAAAGATATTGTCAAATGTTCCAAATTATGAAATAATATGTAGCAGGACCTGAAAGATATTGCTTTTCTAAGTTTTTCACAGATGTCTAGCTACATATTCACAGCCTTTTGGATTTTCAAAGATTTTTAAGGGTTGTTAGGAACAATAAAACTTTTATGTTATTTTCTGGGAAACCAGAAATCCAAGGTAATACTGAAATGTTTATGGCACTTAATGCTGTGTGTGCCCCATGTTAGTGTATCAATGAAAAGTGTTACTATAGGCTTAACGAGATAAAAAAATATGAATGATATCACCGTAAAATCTGAGAAGTCCTGCGATTTTTAATTGCAAAGTTGTGCTCAACATAAACATATAAACAAAGAATGCGACTTTATAGATGTTCACGTGATAAAAAATATTTATAAAATAATAAAAAACCCGATATTATATAAAAAATCAATATATTTTATATATAAAATCAATATCTTAGGTATATCTCAGAATTCCTGTGTTTTGTTACTGCTATTAAGGTTATATATATTTTAGGTTGACCTTGCACATGACGATGTGCCTTAAATACACACAAAAATTATTTCCCAAATCACAAGAACCCGGAAATGGCATGAAAATTAACTACAATTTCAGAAGTTCTGAGTTTCTTTACTGTAATTTTTTTCCTGGGTGCATTTGTTGCTGTGTTAAACAAAAATATAACGAAGAATGCGATTTGATAGACATTTCAAAAAAAAAATTAAACTCACAGAAAACCCGAACTAAAATGTTACAATATCTCAGAAGTCCTTTGTTTTTATGTGATTTTGTTCGAGGTTGAGCTCAGTGCTGTGTTTTAAATAAATATATTAACGAAGAATGGAAATTTATAGTCGTTTACGAGATAAACATTGATGACATTATAGAAACCCCGAAATGACATACAAAAACGAATTATTTTTTTCAGAAGTTCTGTATTTTCTGAGATTTTTTCTTCTTGAACTCATTTCGGTGTCAAGCATAAAATTGAATATAGTAAATAATTTCATTTATCTAAATATTTACCAAACAATTGATTGAAAACATTTTTTAAACCCGTTTCATGAACAAAAATGGGTTTAGTTTATTAATAGGCATCCATTGCACTATATTTTTTTATCGTATCGTAACTTCAAACTTTTTTTTGATTTTGACTAACAACATTAACAGAAATATCATCTGCAAATAAAATGCGTTTGTGTTTGGTTATTTGAGGAAGGTTATTAATGTATACCAAGAAAAGCAATGGTCCTAATATATTCCCCTCAGGGACGCCGATGTTTTAGTTTTTAAATCTGATTTATACCTTATTTTTACGTTAGCTTTATTCAATCTAGTTAATTGGACATACTGGTATCAGTGTAGCATTCAATCCAATCTAAAGCCACACCTCTCACACCCATGTATATAAATTTATCAAAAGTATTTTCTCATTTACAAAATGAAGCTTTTTAAAAATCAAAGAACAGCATTATGTTTGGATAACCACTACCTAGGCTATTAATAACATTACGCATGGCGTCAAACACGGCAGCATCAGTAGATTTCTTTTTTTTAAAGTCATTTTCTTCGAAGGAAATTAACTAAGATTTATGAAAAAAAAACTCTAGAATGCAGTTTTTTCAAATATTTTTGATAGGATTGGAACTAAAGTATTTGGCAATGGAACCAAGGGCGATAATTGTATTTTTTTTGTTTATCTCCTTTTCTACTGATGTAGGAAAGAATCGGTTAAATTTCTTTTGCTACTGTTATTATTCTTTTTCTAAAAATGCTGTCGTAGTCAGTGAGTTGGTTTTGCGAAGAGATTTTATGTTTTTTCTATCTATATTTAGCGAAATAATATGTAAAATTTTAATTATCTCAAAAGTCATGTTTTTTGTTAACTTTTTTAACGCGACTTTTTGGCGTTTACGAGATAAGAAAATATTAATAAAATTGAACCGAATTGACACGTAAATGTCCTGTGTATTTTACTTTTTTTTTCTAGGTTTCACTCAATGCTGCTTTTAGTTTAAATATATAAACTGAGAATGCTACTTTACAGGCGTTAATGACAAAAAATATTGATGAAATCGCAGAAAACCATAAACTACATATAAAAATTGTCAATAATCCCAGAAGTCCTTTTTTCTACTGTTTTTTTTCATGGTAGCACTAATTGTGTTTAGGATAAATAAACGGATAAACTAGGCATGCGACTTTGTGCGTTTTTACGAGTTAACAAATATTTATAAAGAAACAAAATACCCGAAATGACAAAAATGAATTCATTAAAATATTTTATGTCAGTTTGCTATTGATGTGCCTAACACGAATATAATATCATTTCAAAAATACTTTCCTAACATCATCCCTTTCGGTTTTTGTTCAACTCATGTACACATTTTTTGCCAGCTCTAAGTCAAAATTTTAAAATTCAATAGTTTGGGTGGTCCTGCGCTTTTGGACTCTGGTTTCTTAAATTGTAATAATATATATAACAAATACTACAATTCCGGTTTAGCCCAAATAAAAAATACTTTACAAATCACAGAATACATAAAAGGACTTGATAATGTCATTTTAAATTGAATTAGTCAATTAATTAATGAGTTTAGTTATTAGACTATATATGGCTCTATAGATTTTAATTAAAAAATGTTTGCAATTGAAGAACTAAAGGGTTTCGATTTTTTTATTACTGGAAAAGTATATAAATTTATACCGAGGGTAATATATTATGAATAGGTGCCAATTAGAGGATTCGATCTCGGTATTCAGGTCATATTTTAGTCCCGTAATTTTCGGGATTAAGTTTGTAAATCCCGAAAATCCCGGGATATATGATAGCATTATAAAAATGTGAATAATGTACGTGAAACGAAATGTCGTTACTTTCATTTGACCTTTTGACGGCCATCTTGACGGCCAGCTGATTTCATTTGTTTTTGCTAAGGAAAGGTTCCACCTTATTACGTGTAAAAAACTGCTTCACGTCGTATAAGTTTTGATATTTTCGTTAATTGGTGATAATCAATGAATTTATAAAAAAATAACAATGCATTAATGTGTTTGAGGAAATTGAGATGAAAAACAACGAATGTAATTTTCTGTAGCTTTAAAAGGGTATGTTTATGTTGTGTATATACTTAATTGCTCTTTTCATTGCAGTTAAGTTTTAAGAAGAAAACAATTTCATTATCCAAAAAAAGTTTTTGTATCAAACATAAACATCTAACGATGAATACATGTCGTCAGTGTGGTTTATAAAGTTTTTGGTCTATTTAATTTAAAATATGTGTACCTACAGACATTGATCTCTGTAGCATATAGTTTTTTTATAGTATGTCTAAACAAGTTTTAAAATGATGATTTTTTTAGAGTTTGTTATAAAATCAAATTAAGAAACTGGGCAATTCTGTACTTAGTGTCAGTCCCTTGTTTGCTTATTGTATCAGAAGTATAATTTTGTTTTGATTTTTAAATATTTAAATTAAAAGTTAAGTTTGATATTTTTAACTGTCTTTTTCTTACCATTTTTTGGAAAGTACAATTCACCAATACAATCCCGGACTACTCCGGGATCCCGGGATTAACTGTAGATCAACCCGAAATCCCGGGATTCGGAAAATCCTCTAGTCCCAATGTGTAAGTATGAAAAAAGTTATAAACGTGGAGAAATCTACTACGTAAGGGACTTGGCGTAAAAATATTTATAAATGTAATTATTTTTGGCTATAAATTACAAAGCTTCACACAGCGCAATCCTAATAGTACATGTTGAAAATAAATAGCTGTGACATACGACGAGGCCGCGGGTAACAATTACTAAGTTCTAAAAATAGGTGCAAGTTAAAATATTTATGCATTTTTAATTGCTATTATATATTTTTTGTAAGTAAAATATTAAAATGAGCAACATGTAATAAAAAACAACCACCGAACTGAAGTTGAAGAAATTGTAGTTACGTATAAATTAAAGGTTGTAGGTATGACGATACTACCAATATTTAGAGTGGGAATAGATAGAATAGAATAATATTTAAATTCACATAGACCAGTTTAGTTCCAGGTGTTGGACTAAACAGCATGAGTTCCCGGGTGAATAAACAAAAAGAAAAATTTGTTTTTTTTTTCCAATTTCCTGATAAAAAAATGTTGTTCGGAATTGGATAAGTACCCGCGTTAGCGATAGGCTTGCCACTTATCATACTATGGAACTTAGTGTCTTCAGCTAGTCGTGGGTGCCCTGGTTGTGCCTCTGCCTAATTCTTCGTGGATATAGGAGTGAAGATACATTTTTTTCCCAAAGTGGTCAAAACATCTACTTGTAGGCAGGGCTTGAAATACCGGTATTTTTGGGAACCGGTAGTAATGGCCTTGAATCAATACCGATACCAAAGGCACCGGTACAGGACTTAGTACCGGTACTATTGGTTTAAAACAATGGGTGCTTCTGACGAGTCGATATAATTCTTATACCTGCTACCTGATCGGAAAATAAAACTTAACAACTCATTAAAGCAAAATAAGACGTTACATGAAATAAACAATTTTACCTTTTACAACTAAAAAGGGTTCGAAAACTAAAATCGGTTTCCATGTTATAATTTTATACCCCACATTATTTAAGCTATTTTAATAAATCGGAAGGCACAGATATAACTCCATAAAGCTAATAATAATTTAGATCCATAATGTCCTTAAGCCTGTATATAAATAAAATATGAGGTGCGTAGATATAACATAGCAGCGATAGTGACCCGTCCAGGTTCCGCACGAGTAGACATTTGTGTTAAGGATTTTCGAGTATCTTTCAGAATTATTTTTTTAACTACACATGTCCCTCCGTCGCTGAGTTGCCACTGCACTTTCGATCACACAAAATTTGGCAGTGCGACTCTTACACGACACCACCGAGTCGAGTTCATATCTTATACCTTTAAACGAGCAATTCTTGTATATATATAATTGGAATCTCGTAATCGGCTCCAACGATTTTCATGAAATTTAGTATATAGGGGGTTTCGGGGGCGATAAACCGATCTAGCTAGGAATCATTTTTAGAAAATGTCATATTCGTGTTTTATTGTTGTTGTTAAGTAACGAAGTCCGTTGTTAAGTAACGAAGTCAATTATTGTTTGCTTTGAGGTTAGATTTTATAAAATTTTCGTACTTAAATATAATTTCCAAAAAACACAATTTATAAAAAAAACAAAAAAAAAATACCGAATCGGTCATCCAGGTACTGTATATTTAAAAACAACAAAAAATAACTTAAAAGCAAGCTATAGCTATGATACAAGCACGATCCTATGCAAGAAACCAAGTCAGACTTACTGCACTAATAGAATCATACAGCATTCCAAATTACTACTTAGATTATTTCACAAGCGGCGATCGGATGGCCTCATCATCATACTAAGAAGCATTAGCGCAAAAAAACCGAACAAGAGCACCAAGTATCTTAAACAATTACTTCCAGCACTAGTTTTACTTGTCGATCAATAGAAAGTGTCGGAGCATTCTAAAGTGTCGTGTGAGTGGACCCTTAAGACAGTAACATCAGTCTTTATCCTATTGAAAGGCAATTTACAATAAAGCATTTCCACGTCTGTATACACAAGAGGTGAACGATTGACTACAATCATCTCACTGAATGATTGAATCTCGCAAAATAAAGGAAGGAACGTATTTCTTAGTTCTTACAATTAAATAATAAGTTCCTTCCTTTACTTAAGTTTTATTTTTGTGTTGAGCCATCAACATTCCAACTTTACTCACTCACCAGATATAAGCAAAACTTTCACGCGAAGTCTCGAGCACCAGCTAGTGTTGCATATTTGCAACGAACTGAGTAATTAAATAGGTCAGGTCAGTTAATGGACCACTTGTTGCAATTCCAATTAAATATTTGAAATACGAGGACCCAGATATTTAAAGTTCATATCTCGAGTAGGATTTTTTACAATAATTAGCTATTTGCCCGCTGTTTCATCCGCCCGGAATTAATAAACGAGTACATACTAAATTTTATGATCGATAGACAGACAGTCGATGCAAAAGGAAAACCAAAATACTTTTTCGGTCCGCGAACATTGTTTCTATTTTAATATTTATCTTTTTTTTAATTTTAATCAGTAATAATAACCCTCTACAAAGTATTAAATAATTCAAAACAAAGGTTATATATTTCCAAGAAATTAAGATCCCTCTTTATAAATTTTAAAAAACCAAGGGATTTTTTTTATAATATCGGTTACGTACAAGACTGCCAGGGAAGACGTTTCCTGTTTAATATAAGTTATATATTTTAAGGAAGAGTGAATGAGTATTTTCTAAAAAAGTGTCTTCACGCGCATATCCCCTTTTGAGGAGGGCAGAAGCATAATCGTGGCACCCACGACTAGCCGAAGACAGCTACTGTTTTATTAGAAAAACTAGCTGCGCCCCGCGGTTTTACCCGCGTAAGTCCCAATCCCGCGGGAACTCCGGGATAAAAAGTAGCCTATATGTTATTCTGGGTCTTCAGCTACCTACATACCAAATTTCATCGTAATCGGCTTTGTAGTTTTTGCGTGAAAGAGTAACAAACATCCATACATCCATACATACAAACTTTCGCATTTATGATATTAATAGGATAAAAATATACATTTTCCATTTTTTTTGTTGCCCGACCCAGGGATCGAACTCGGGACCGGGATCGAAGTCAAGTCCGACGTCGGACCGCTAGACCATAGAGGCGAATACCTTCTAGCTTATTACACTTCTAGAATTATTTATTTTAGTTATTTCCACGGCATCATGTCTTATGACATTCTTCTCTGGGGAAGCTCGGCCGAGGTAAACACAACATTTGTCTTGCAAAAGAGGGCCATACAGGCAATTTATAACTTAGGCCCAAGAGTTCCCCTTAGGGAAAAGTTTAAAGAAATAAAAATTCTAAAGGTGACTTCTCAATATATTTTTGAAAACTTGATATGTTTATAAAAATACAAATTTGTTTAAAGAAAATTGTGATGCTGTAAACACAAGGAATAAAAACAATCTCGTTGTGCATAAGTCTCGTATGTATACGTTTTTACAATAAACTTCCCAAGCATATCAAAGACTTACCATTTAATAAATTTAAAAAATGTATTAAGATTAAGTTGTATGGTAAGGGTTATTATAAGATTTCAGAATATTTAGACGACAGAAATGCTTGGGATCAATTGCTCCTCATACCAATCTCTGCAAATTATTTGTAAATGTAATAGACTTTTATAAATTAAATTTTTATAAAAAACAACAAGCCCACTGAGTTTCTTTCGCCGGTTCTTCTCAGTGAGTGGCCGTGTTCCAATCTGGTGGTAGTTTTTAGAATTATATAGACGCGTTACAAGAATCTTTGTAAAGATCTAAGTAATAAAAGCTATTTTGAATTTGAATCTATCTTCAATCACTTTAAATCAGGTCCGCTGATTTTTATTAATTTCTTCTATTGTACGAGGCTATTACGATCATTACGTAGTATAAATTATAAAGCCAAGTCGCTTTATGCTTAAAATTTTTAAAACTAAGCAACGCATTATTATTCATTTATATTTTAAATAAAGTGATTATAGCGGGTAGTTTATATACCAATATGGAACTTTGTTAACTCGTGTGAAGCTGATGGAGTTGGGGATGAGGTGCTATTAAAAACTATAACAATAATAGCTGACCAAACATTGTCCAGTCTTCTATGAATTTTGAAATTTTAAATTGTCTAATGTTCCGATGAAACTAGATTTTTTCTTTCGTTTGCACCTTTTCCTAACAATAACTGACACAACAAAAAAGAATGATTAAAATTGGTCTTTTCATTCACGCGTGATGTGATGACCAAAGGAAATGGAGAATAATATTTATATTATAAGAGATATTGGTGTATGAGTAAGTGAGCCCTCTAATAATATAAAGTAGCCACCACAGTAAAGCTGGTTTCTAAGAAGAATACAAATAAAAAGCCCATACATTACTTATAACCGTCTAAGTCTAAATATTTTAAACTAAGATGTTCTTAGTGATAGAGTTTGTTAATAGATATAAATCTGGACAAAAAATACATTTGTTTTTGGATGGTTGAAATTCGCGGCAAATTGTATTGTTTGCTTTACTTTCAGTTACTCTTAAGCTACATAACTATTGTATGAAAACAATCCTCACAGACTCCCTGCAATCCAAAAATCTCACAATTCAACTTTTTTACATTCTTAGATTTGAAAATTATGAAGATCTGTTTTTTCTGTTTCATTACAACTGTCTAAGACGACGGAAAAGTGGATTGGAATAAACTACGAGTGAGTATGCGGCGGCCTCGAAATCTCGTAATTATTGTGATTTTTTAATGGGATAAGAGTGTTTTTATGGGAAAAGCACACAGCAGATGTTATAAGTGAGTCGGTTTCTAGTGGCTAGCGTGTATAGTCTGAAGTGCCAGTTTACCGGCAACCAGAACTCTACCATTATGGCGAAACGCTGTCATTATATCGACAGGAATAGAAAAGGCGGTGGACTTATTTTTCTTTAATGTACAAAAAACAAAATTAGTTTGAACAAAAGGCGAACTTAAAAAGATGACCTGTAAACTGGGTTACCTATATCTATGTCTCAAGATTGCAGGACTTATCCAACTCTACATTCAGTCAGACTATATGACAAATTCCCTGTAATGTTTCACCTTGTTATATATATACATATTTTTTTTACTTTAAAATGTAAATATGTTTTTTTTTTTTAATAGATACTAGCTAAGCTAACAAACATGGTTTGTGTGACAAATTACGTTTTTTTTTATTCAAATCCTTAATTGTGGGGTACGCACAGTTTGGGAAGCCCTGGTATAGCGTATATGAAGTGAATGAACTGAAAGATCGTTTATATTATGATTGCTGAAACGGAATCCTTCGTGTGCGAGTTCGACTCTCGCACTTGACCGCTTTCGCGCGAATTTCGTTCCACCCATTTAGTCTGTATGGGAAAATGTGTTTAGTATGGGAAAAATGAAAGTGCTCTTTTTCCTTTTTTATCCCGGTCAAACCCGGCCATGTCCTTCTATGTTCCTTTCGTCCAAGGTTTTAAGCTACCTCTCCATCAAATTTCATCCAAATCAGTTCTTGAGTTTTAATAAGCGTAAACAATTGACGATATTATAAAGAAGGGCTTTTTGAGCTTTTTAAAAAAATACGTATTAGCTTCTTTTTTCTTTGACACAACAGAAGAAGCAAATGAGCAAGTGGTTGATCAAAATCGTGGTTCTAGTAGTTGCGTTCCTTATAACTTATTTAGCACTACACTGTCTTTGGTCACAGTTGTTTGTGAATATAGCTTAACATGTACTTAAAGTAACTTATACACACAAGTTTGTCTGGCCCACATGTCATGATCATTACCCTTATAATAAAGAGCATTAAGGGCAAATTTGTTTTAATTCTCCTTCCATCTGATTACTTATTTTAATCTGCAGTTCATAGGATAAACTATAAAACAATAGTAAAAATACCTGCATGCCCTATGTTTGCTCAGATCTTTAATACTACACAACGGATTTTGATGCAGTTGTTTTTTAATAGATAGAGTGATTCAACATAAAGGTTTATATGTAGAACTACTTTTACCCGTGACTTCGCACGCATTAAATTCGGAGTAAAACAATTCCCCTTTTTTATACCGTAAGGATTTCCTGCTATTTTTGGAATATCTAAATTCAATATATAGGTAACATTTTTGCTTATTTAATTTTTACCTATTTTTTTTTTCAATTAGGTATTTCTTTTTATGCAAAGTGCAGATATAAGAAGCAGGCTCCCTTATGGACACCCCTAATTAGTTAGAAACCCAGATAGGCAATTCTGACATTTTTCGAGGATCGGACCTAAGAACAGTTCGCGGACCCGCGGCCGTACAAAAAGCGGCGCAAGGGGTACGCGAGGCGATGCCAGCAGTTTCACTGCAAGCATTTTTTCAGTTACATGTCCTGTGATATTTTTGAAAGTTACCACAGATTTGAAATCACATTAAAAAAAAATTCAAAAAAAAATTATCTATATTAAGTGGCCAATGTAACTAAGATTCTCATGTGGGGAAGGATTAATACTATTAGGAAAAATTAGCTTTTGAAAATAAGATAATTTTTAAACATACTTTTCAGAGATAAAAATGGTTTCTGTGAGTCAACTTATGCAGATACATATTATATGCTGTCGCAAACTGTTTTGTAGGCTTTTTTATTAAATACATTTCCATAGTATTCCATTTTGATGTATCTAAAATGATTTAGCCAATGCAATGTGAGCAACCACAATTAGTTTTTCTTTTGACGACTTCATCACAAAACACGGAGTTTTCTATACTATAGAAACACTTAATTCTAATATGTTGATATATAAAACTATGGGAATAAATTATCTAAATAACAGTGAAAGCTGCATCAAAATCCATTGTGTAGATGTAAAGATCTAAGAATACACAGGAACAGGCAGCAGAAAGGTACTTTGTTTTATAATATGTTATGATAATAATATTGAAGTTTGTCCACTGGTGCAAATCTAGGATGGACTGCTAGATTTTAATTAAACAGTTATTAATTAATTGTAGTAATCAGTCAATAGTTTTAAACAATTTACTATTTACTAAAGATGTCACTATTTACACATTTATAGTACAAAACTTACTGCTTTATTTAATTGAATTTTTTCCATGAATAGTGTAAACAAATACAAACTACAACAATACCAGCTGTGAAACTACTATTTCCGTGTTGGTGAGACATAATTACTAACTATAATAAGAGTTCTAGACAGTTGTTAATATTATTTTGCTTTCACATGGACTGTAGATTTAATCCAAATTTTATAATAATGTGAAGATGGAAATGTTTCCTCCAAACATTTACATTTGTTAGAAGGTGAGCTTGAAAGTTTGTTAAAATGTCTATCTTTTAGTATTAATAAATTACATAGATGCAAAACTAATGCATATAAAAAAAACAATAACTAAATCAACTCTTCAGATCCTTCGTTGAAATAAAAAAAAACGAAATAAAAAAATTCTTGTCAGTATAGTAATTGCTCGAAGGTACAGAATGATTGTACAACATTACCTAATTTTAGCTTTATTTGCAGCTTGTCCTTCCCAAAATGTCCTCTTCTATTTTTTAAATTTATATTAGAATTTTTAAGTGATCAGAATAAAAACAAGTCTAAGTGCACCGAGTCCATATAGCCTACATTCAACATTATCATGATTGAATAATAGAACAAATGAAATTAAAAACACCTAAGAAATTATTTCAAACAGACTGACATTTTAATTGAATCAATCTGTAAGAGAGATCCTAAAAACACATTTTTTTTCTAACCAAGCAGAGCAGAGATACATTATAAAATATAATCATTGGAAAAAATTAAAAACTTACTGCTTCTAGAAGAATAAGTTGAATCTTTGGATGATGTTCTTCTTGAGTCCCACTCTCGCGGCTTTTCCCACTGTGATACTTCACTGACACAGTTGTAATAGTATCTTTTCCCTGATGAACTAATGTGTTCTGACCACTCACTGCCAGAAGGTATGCTAGATGATGGTGCACTTCTCTTGTCATATTTACTACTTCTATTAACACTACTATTCAAGCCACTAGTCCTACTTTTTTTCTCAGTTTCACTTCTTTCGTGGTTATTCTTTTCTCTTTCACTATCTTTGCTACGTTTTTCCTTCGGTGATCTGACATCTGAAATTTTTTTAAACTATTTTACAAATATTTTAACTACATAAAAATTTACTGTCAACTCATAACACACATGTAGCTGTAGCAAATGTATTTCGCTTGCAATATAATTGCAATTAATATTTTATCACTAATATTATTATTTTTTTTCGCTAATGCAGAAATTAACACTACTTATACTAAGTATATAAGTATATTCTAGAATATTAATGGTTAGTTAAAATTAATTGTTTGATAATTACATTTGCTGTTTATTTTTTAATTTTAACAGTTATGACATTAATGCAGCTTAAAATTCCATAACTCACTTAAAACCAATGTAGTGAAAGATATAAATAACCTTCTTTTACATTACACAATACATAAATTTCATCTCTCATCGTGGTACAAACAAATGAGACATGATATTATAAATTGTAAAATAACAACTTTCAACAGTCAGATCAGTATAATCTATATATTACATATAAATAAATCACACCACATTGATGGATGGACCAATTTTCCTAATCCTTTTCGTGTTATGTTGGTTTTTGTCAAGAGAAGGTTCTTATAAAAAGTAAAACCGGGAAAATAGTATGAAAAATGGGAAAAAAGTGATTTAATTCTTACAAACTGTTAGTAGCTGTTAATGTCAAGCAATACAAAGTTCGCTGGGTCACCTAGTATATTGATAAAACACCAATTTGAGTTATTTAAAGCTTAAGCCTTGTAAATAGTTCTAAATATAAATCTCCTATATTTAGTTATGGAGGCTACCATTGCAGAAAAACTTAAAATTGTATAATTTTATAATGAAACAAGTAGTCTC
>NJDD01001214.1:20693-33258 GCA_002245505.1 Calephelis nemesis | reverse complement strand
ATAGAGGTTTTTAGCCAATAACAAATTTCCACTTATAAAAGACACTTTAACTAACAATAAACGAGATTTGCACTTATTTACAACATATTAAGCCAACAAGGTAATAAGCATGCATTTATAAAATTAAATAATTACAACATAAATAACTATATAGTTAATTATATTACACATTATTACCAAAAAAATCTGCACCCAACAACTTTCTGACCACCTGAGGTTTAGTATTAAATATGTCCAAATTAAAATCTTGTCCTAGTCTATTAAAGGTCCACATCCAGGTTAAAGGTACGAATATGTCGCCGCGATTTAGAAGGAATGTGAAAGTTTAACTTACTAAGAAGGTGCGGACAATCCACTGAGTTTGCAGTTAGCTTTAGTAAAAAGATTACATCTGACACTTCTCGACGAACTTTTAAAGGAAGAAAATGATGTTTTTTACATGACATTTAGTAATCCTTTATTTCAATTTTAAGTTTGAAATTTAAGTACCTTAAGAACTTTTTTTGAATCTTTTCAATTTCAAGAACATATTTATTGAATATTGGATTCCATACTTGAGATGCATATTCCAACTTACTTCTTACATATGTACTGTAAAGAATCTTTATAGTTTTTGCATTTTCGAATTCCTTGGAGCATCTCCTGATGGTAAGAAACTTTTAACAGGGATTAAAGAAACCTTAAATTGAACTGTCAGGCGCAATATAATAAGAATCTACGTTATTATAAGAGATAGTAAAATAAAGAAGACAAGACATAAATAAATGAATTAAATGTACCTGTTCTGAACATCAGAATAACATTCGTATTCTGGATCTTTTATATTTTCATCTATAAGCAACTCAACTATGTTAAATTATTAACCATTTAATAAGTAAATTAATATTGCTTATTTCGATTGTGAAATTTATGTATACCGATTTGACAGAGTACTTCATTGGATAAATAGCCTACCGGTTTTGCTCATACATGCTTCATCAGTAAAACGTAAAACAGTACAAGTATAGTTTAATATATGTAAAGATATCGAAAAAATAAAATTAGTTTAACAACAAGTTAAACTAATTTTAATTTCACAAAATTACTACCATTGTTCATCTTATGGAACGATAGACAAAGAAAAGTAGTAAGAGATCAGTGGTGTTATATGAAGGTTGGCCAAGGAGGGGACGACGTTAAAATGTAAATATTAATTACCTACCACTACTATTTAAGTATTAAGTACTTGTACTACTTAAGTACTTAAGTAGTAATAGGGTAAGAAATATGTTTGTCACTCCTATGTACCTATATTCAACGATTCTGCTTAGCTTAGAAGATATATCTTTTCCATGATCTTTATGTGTAATACAATTATAGAACAACATTAAACTGCTTTCAATCTTACCTCTCCAGTAGGAAATTGGTTTTAGTAAAAAACTACTCTTAGTTTTAATGTCTTATTTGGATTACCACAAGGTAGTCATTTAAGTCCAGTTCTAATAATTATTTTCTCTGTTTTCTGGCAATTTTGTGAACTTTTTTAGAAGCTTCAGAACTTGCGACAATGTTTACCATGCCCGGAAATTTCAAAAAATTAATATACTAATTATCTGTTGTAATTATAATGCTGTGGTACCTATTCATATTTTGTGGCCATATATGAATAGGTACAGTCCGTACGCTTTCGATTTGCCCTTGTCTCTCGAATAAGATAGGGAAGGAGCAGACCTTCTCTTGTCCTTCTCAAAATTCCTTTAGTTAGAAAAGTCCATGATGTATTTATGTTTAATAGACAAGTATAAAACAACTTACATGAGGGAGACTAATTATTTATTAATTTAAATGTTCATCCTGCAAATGTCGTCGGAAATCGAACCTGAGCCTCGCAGGTGGTTGGCGGACTTATGTACGCTAACTGTTCAACCAACGAGGCATCCAAATAGCATAGTGGTCGACAAAATGTGGATTGAGTTATTCATAGCGCAGAAGAACCAAAATGTGAGATGGTCTATTCTGAACCAGCACTTCTAAAACCTATGTAGCATTGAAAGGGGTCAAACGATGCGTTGCCTAATGTACCCTCAATTGAAAAGTCCGTACATAGCGAGGTTTTCTTGGGTCTTAAGCTCTTCTTGTTCTGATAACTTGCCACCACTGTCACATGTACTGGTACGTATATTTAAAAATGTATCCATAGTTACTTTTTTATACGACAACTATAATGTTAACGAAATAACCAAGTCACACAAACTTAATTAAAGACTTTACAGTTAAGACACGTAGAGTTAGAAACCTGACTGTAGATGATAACTAACAACATTTAAAGTGCCAGTTTTGTTTTCTTGTGTCGTCATAATGTTCTAAATCAAATAATTTATGAAGATAGACTAGTACGATTTGTTTGTATTTATACAATTCAGTATTTTTTAAATACTAGAAGCACACACTGAATAAAAAAGTAATGGCTTTGGAGTATGCTTTCTTTTCAGCATTGAAGTCGTCATTTCTCTTCATCGAGCAAAGCTATCGAAAACTTTTCATTCATTAGTCCACGATACTTAAACTGTTGTTGTGCCTTTGTCTACCTCTTCGGGGATATATCGTCCCTCGCATCACTAACTGTCCTAACTTATTAATTCGGCGACTTGAGTTGGGACTTAGGACTAAAAATATCTTCTTGAATTAGTTATCTACGGTTTTCTCTAACTCACGTAATTGTACGATAATTGATTCTCGACTTATTGACATTTCTCTAAAGTATAACTAGAAACTCAACTTAAAATGACCAAACTGAAAAGCGTGGCTTCTGGAAATTGTCTAAAATGAGATAGGACAGTTAGTCATGCGAGGGACGATATGTAGGCGTGAAGATACTTTTTTTACTTAAATAAGTACAAAATTAAATTGGTTAAACTTACCAAGACCCAGAAACGCAGAATATTTACATGTTCATCACACAGATGTCTGCTACTCCGGGAATTGAACCCGAGCCTCACAGATGGTTGATCGTGTTAACGTGTAAGTTAACTCCTCTACCAACTACAAGGCGGTCAAATTATCTTATAATAAAATTCCCTTGTCACAATGCTAGTTACCGCACTCCTCCGAAACGGCTTGAACGATTCTCATTAAATTTTGTGAGCATATTGAGTAGGTATGAGAATCGGTAGGTATGACATCTATTTTTCATACCCCTAAGTGTTAAGGGTGTCTTACCCCACTTTTATAGCAGAACAAAGTCTGCCGAGTCAGCTAGTAAATAATACAGTTGAGAAATATGAAATTATGAAGGGTTTCTTCGTTGGTTGAAACAGGTTTAAAGATATACCATAATGCGTAACATTTGCTATTGAAAATTTTAGGTTGTGAATGGAAATTTGATGAATTAATTATACTTGCCTGCTCTGTCAACATGGGATTGTCTGAACAACAATTGTATTTTTTCTCTTTCAAATATCTAGATAACAACAGAGACAGTTTCAGAGCCATTCGGCAGTAATACGATAATCTGTTGACCTCCGGCATAGCTCATGCATGTCATAGCTACAGCTCGGCATAGTACATGAGTCGCCTCTCATATGATTGGTAAATATGATGATGAACTTACTTGTGTGTGTTCTGTGCGTTTTTGTGCTTATCGATAAAAATAGTGCAGGTGAGTTTTTTTGTGCACTTTCGTCGGCATGTGATAAAACTTGTTATTTATCCTTGTCGTTTATTTGTTTTTTATTCCAATTTAATAATTTTTGATATCAGTATTTCGTCATTAAAATTATAAAGTACTGGTTCTTAAGTACTTTACTTGTGAATCACCCACATTTTCAAAAAATAACCATTCGAGTCGGTTAGTTATTAGTCGCGTAATCGTAACGTAACAAAAAGACAAGAGAAGAGAGGAAGAAAAAGAAAACACAATCTTCTCCTTTTTGGATTCGGCTTAACACTAAAATTAAATAACTTTACTTATTATGTACACTAAATCCCAAATATTACATACATGATACAATTACTGTAACATCTTTTTTCGTGCGCGAAATTCCCTTGCTGTTTTTTTTGGCACGGGCGTCAGCATTAGCTATCACTGATGTTAAAATAATTTGCATTGAATTATCATCGGGTTTCGTTAAATCGGGCTGAAATTATTAAAGTCAAAGTTATTACAGGCAGGCAGCTAACGCGGCATCCTTATCTAAGCTTAAAAAGTAAACTTAAAAAAGTTAAAAAGTTATATTGAAAAAATAGACAATACATTAATTTCTTCACTTTACTTGATCGAAATTACAAAAAGGCCACCAAAATTGATTTTTATCAAATTTGAAATAATTGATTTTTGGGAAGACATCACGCTGCGACTTGTTTCCAGAGAAAAAACGATAATAAAATTAGGGACTTAAGATTAGGATCTTAAACTAACTTGGCTTTTACCATGCCGAAAAGTACTTTGAAATTTAATAAAAACGGGTTTTTATGAAGATGCATCAACTTGTTAATCAATTATAAATTACTATAAAGTATTTGGTGGTTATAGCAGAAGCCAGAATAATTTGATTGTATTTTTTTTTACCCACGTTGAGGGACACAACAGATAAAGCAACAAGAAAACGAAAATAAACATGTTTAAGGTAGTCATAGTCTTAGTAATATACAGACACAATTCATTAACATTATTTGTATTTTCCAAAACATATTTTTAACAATAGCTGTTGTCTGCGGCTTCGTAGTCTAGTTATTTAATATCTAACTTTACAGCGTTACCTGTTGAGATTTTGAAACAAAAAGCAACTGACGTCCTTCTCCAAAGTTTAATTTAAGTACTTTTTTTAATGATACTTAAATCAGTTCGGAAAACGGAACAAACACTTCCGCTTTTATAATTATACCTCATGTAAATAGTATCGTTTGTAATATATTTTCGTCTAAAAGCCGACGTCATCGAGATTATTGTTGGGCTGTTAAAAAAAATAGTTTTAAGATTATTAGAAGAAGTCTCTGTGGTCTAGCGGTCCGGGTATTTTACTTGACTGCATGAGGTCTCGGGTTCGAATCCCGGGTCGGCCAACAAAAAGAAAATTGGGTTTTTCCAATTTTCTAATAAAAAATGTTGGTCGGGATTAGAAATGTGCCCGGTTGGCGATAGGCTTGCCACCTATCACATTATGGGACTTAGTGTCCTCGGCTAGTCGTGGGTGCCCTGGTTGTGCCTCTGCCTACCACTTCGGGGATATGGGCGTGAAGATACTTTTTACTCTTTTTAGAAGAAGTATCATATTTTAAGTTGCGACCAGTCTGATCTTTTTCATGTAATAGGTAATTAATCAAATATCTAGTTTATGATAGTTAGCGACTTATTCTTAATGTTTCCTATGATCTATCTATATTAATAATAAATAAAGAGCATAAATTTGTTTGTTTATTTGTTTACATTAAAATAGGAAATTACTTGCCCGATATGAAAAAAATATCTTACCATCACAAGGAGACATTATCGTTTACATAAAGTATGTTATTTCTTTGAAAAATTAGAAATTTGTACTCCCGTGCGAAGCCGGGACAGGCTGCTAGTATCTTGCAATCACGGATTTGACAAATATTGACCTTAACTTATACGTAAATATAATGATACTACACTAGTTATCAATACATAGACGATATCACTTAATTGTTGCTGTGTCATTTATTTATTCATTTTTTACTATACGTATATGCTTTGAATTAGGACCTCACGCTTCCCACCTAGAAAATACCACTGTTTACTCTATTTACTTGTATCGCTCCATATTTGCCGCCTTTACTGACTAAATTTCCTGACTAATAGAAACAAATGCCGACGCTATGGTGCCACGCTTAGTATAAAAATAGCTACGTTAATAAAAACCGACTTCAAAACTATGAAGTAAAAATAATAAAGATTTAATATTAATGATATCCCACAAAAAACATAAATGTAAAAAAGGAGAGCTAAGTTCAATACAAAAATTATGCTTGGCTGTGAACTCCGCCGCAAAAAGAATGGAAATCTTAATGGGTGCCAAGTTCTATGCAAAATCCAAACACTTATTTATAGGAACAAAATAGCATTATAATCAAGTATGAAATTCTATTTCTTTGCTTTTGCTTTGCTTTTTAACAAATGCTGTTATTTTAAAATAAGAGATCTAATAGTAGGTTAGATTTAACTTGGCCAGTTTTCATTGTATCAGTTATTTCATAACAATATTCAACATAATATATATTATAAAAACTGATAAAAACTGGCTGGAAAAAACTGATAAAGCAAAGAAATAGAGTTTTATACTTGATCGTAATGTTATTTTGTTCCTATAAATAAGTATTTGGATTTTGCATAGAACTTGGCACCCATTAATAGTTCGTATAAAATTACACTCGGCGCTAGCTAGCCAGTTCTTTGCTTGAACTTGGCTTGACACGCTGCCGCGTGTCTAGATACTAGTACGTATTACTAATTATAACCGACGGCCTCGTTGGTCGAGTGGCTAGCGTACACGTCTAACTACACCGATCAACCGCGAGGCTCGGGTTCGATTCCCGACGGGGGCAACCATTTGTGTGATGATTTAGATGTTTGCATTTCCGGGTCTGGGTGTTTATTAAATTTATTCTGGTATCTGTTTAAGTATTTATATGTATTAGTATCGTTGACTAACACCCATAACACAAGCATATAATTTGCTTACTTTGGGGTTAGATTCAATTTGTGTAACTTATGCAAAAAAAAATGTGCCTTTTACTAATAGGTTTCAATCTTTACTATTTCTTAATTTCTAGTTATTAAGTCGGTTTTTATTAATGTAGTTATTTTGATTGAATACTTTTTAGTTTATTGCTGATATTATTTATTGCTGATAATCAATAAAAATAAAAATCTGGATTGTCGAAAGTAAATAAAAAATGCTGTAAAAATGGGCTCACCTGAATCAAATTATTATGGGACTAATTCAAAACTATTCCGCATCAAATAATAAAAAAAGAATTACGTACCTAAATCGGTTCAGAAGCCTCGGAGAAATCGTTGTACATACATAAAAAAATATACCGGCTGAATTGAGAACTTCCTTGTTTTTTTGAATTCGATTAACGGAGATAAAGATAATCGTAAAATAAGTTATTTTGCTTCTGTTGTAAAATTTGAAATTATTGGTAACGACATTATTCGGGGAGGGGTGGGGGGATGAGATATTATTTTCAAACATGTTGTGAATTATATAATATGTTCCAGACAAACCATGTGCAGCAAGGTCAATGCCGGGAGAGTCGGTGGTCTGCGTCTGCAACTCCACTTACTGCGACGAAATTATCCGAGAACCCCCCACCGATGACACCTTTGTCTACTACAGCTCCTCTAAAGTTTGTCGTTTGATTTATTTTATATAACAAGAAAGCAAACAAGCAGGCGCGACTTATGAGATACAATTGTAAATTGTTACCGAGCCACCGCAGATGTTACTGTAGGCTGTTTATTTTAACAAACGAGCACCAAGTTCAGTTTAACCAATCAGAACGCGCTTTTATAATTTGACAATGAGCACAAAGCGTTCTGATTGGCTGAAATGAATTTTATGTTGATAACGTGGACCAACAGCTATTCAGAACAAATGTTTTCATACTCGTTTTTAAAAAAAAAGACAGGTTGCTCTCCGAGAGTACCGGCAGAAGTGAAAACTTGATGTTGATGAATATATATGTTTTATTTTAGATCTCGCGCCGTCTTATTTGCGCTTGCGCCCTGCGTCGTCTGACGATCTGACGCGAGTTTAAAAGTTTTTACCCATTATATAAAAAGTGCACAACGCCGCTAAAGAAGTTTTCACTTAAAAAAATAGAGTATAGTACGTCGCTATCTAATGGCTGAATGTGGAATCTGCTACCCTACAATTTAACACAGAATACCTGAATAGTGAACACGGACGTTAAGAAGGCAGGTTAGGTATAGCGGTGGTACCAATCCCATCTAGCAGCTGCAATAGCCTAGCTACTATTCATATCTCACGGCTGCTCGTTATGAAATAAGCACTCATTTCCGTTTATTTATTTGTCTTCTACTGTCAAAAAATAGAGTAGAGTTTTCAGGTATAATTAGTAATCCCATATGCACATGAATCTGCATAAGATTTTAAGCAGGAGCCTCACACACATATAGTATTCTTAGCAAAGCAGCCACGCGATGCTATAATCATTAAATAAAAAACGACGGGTTGCATTCCTGGAGTGCCAGCCGAATTGGAAACTTGAATATTAACGTTGTGCATTTTTCATATTTTGGAATGGTGAAGTAATAATTTTGCACGCATTGCTTTAATTATCAGTATGAAAGAACTATCATTTATGTGATAGAATTTTAGATTAAGCCTTAATTTATGGGTAGAATACAATATTCATGTATTGCGCTATAGTACACAAACATGACAACACGCCGTCTTATTCGCGCAAGCGCCCTTCGCCGTTTTACGAATTTTCAATCAGCTCACGTGTCCTGACGCGAGTTTAGAAGTTTTTACTCATTTCAAAAACTCCAACAAAATTATGCTAGCTAAGAATGGTCCCGATTATATTAAGTTTCAAACAAAAATCCGAATCGAACTCGGTCCATTCGTTTGGGATGTATGATCGTATAGAGACACACACATTAAGACACGTTAAACTTTAACTTGTAACACCCCTGTGAGAGAACACCGACTATTAAGATGTCATAAAACTTATGACACCTTGATATATCATATTTTATTAAATTAAATAAAAAAAAGTAAAAAATAAACTAAATTGCACAGATATAATTACTTTAATGTATTAGTGTATTAATACTTGGGTCAATGATATATTATTAAGTTTATAAACAATTGTTAATTTCAGAGTGGATTAAGATTCCAAAAAACAATTGGTACCTGGAAAAGAAGTGGTAAGTTGTGAAGTATTTTTTTTATAATGATGATCATCATTTAACCATATATCAGATAGACTACGGGCCCAAAAATAGATGGGTCATATGAAACTTCAGGTGACGTATATAGGACGACATAAGATCATAAAATCATAAGATTTAATCATTCACCTGTAAGCTGTTCAACTGAGAGCAGGTGAGAATTCAAAAGTGCAAGTGAAGTGAGTCTATTTTGCTCATTCATTTTTGTACGGCACTGTTATCATTGGATTAAAAGCTGTATTGAAACAGTATAAAACTGATGTCGTATACAATCAAGTGACCAAATTTACCTCGGAAATAGTTAGAATATCAAAAAAAAATACCGGATTTATGGCACACCATTTTTTACGGCACTAGCCGCTTTCTTATTATTTGTCATGGTTCTATCTACGATAAAAATTCCGTACAAAAATAAATGACCAAAATGGACTCACTTTTGAATTCTCATCTGCTCTCAATTGGACTGCTTACAGGTGACGGCATAGTGCTGAATCTTATTATTTTATGCTCTTTTATCGTTCTATATACGTTACCTGATGGTTTATGGGACCCATCTATTTTTGGCATGGGCCTGTAGTCTAAAAGGTATTTAGGGACTTTTAATATTAATTCATAAATTGGTTTACTTCATAAACAAGACAGAAAAATTGCCCTTCTTCTGGCCCTTGTGGATGACAATGAAAAACAAAGAAGTAATGAGATCATTGATGCACGTTTGGTCCTACCACCTTTAGTCAGTCTTTTCTCCATCCAGCCTAAAAGTTTAAGGGTGCTTAAGCTTTTTCTTTTAAATTATATTCTTTGCATATCTTAATTGGATATCTATATCCATCTGTTCACCTGACAGACGGCTGGTAAGATGAGCATAGTTTACAGGGGTTACTACCACCAACACCACTGGTGGCAGAGTGCAATTTGCACCGCCTTACCCATTCCTGTCGCCTTTATGACATTGTCATCTTCGGATCTGGAGGATAGGGG
The DNA here is from genome assembly GCA_002245505.1 of Calephelis nemesis. Classification (NCBI taxonomy): domain Eukaryota; kingdom Metazoa; phylum Arthropoda; class Insecta; order Lepidoptera; family Riodinidae; genus Calephelis; species Calephelis nemesis. The sequence goes on along the minus strand of NJDD01001214.1, from coordinate 23,357 downwards.
AGGTGGTAGACGTCTACAAGTTCTTCAACACCCCTGCTATGAAGCAGCAACGCAATTTAAACATCTATAATATCTAGGCCACGCGTCACGGTTCTCTCTTACCACCAGGAAATCCATACGTTTGTTTGCTGTCTATTGCCGTTAGTATAACTGTCGTGCTGTACTCAACTCCAGCAAGGCATCCGTTGCATGTAGTCTCTGCTCATACCATTCAACAATTGGAAAAGCTTCATTTCAATATCATAGTACATGAAATTAACCTCAGAATTTTATTTGTAGGAATTAGCAGTTCAGTAACATTAAGCTTGAACCCAGACCAAAAATACCAAACAGTCGAGGGTTTTGGGGGCGCAGTGACAGATGCCGCTGGCATCAACTGGAAGAGTCTTCCAAAAAAGCTACAAAAACTTGTTATTAGGTAACATTTATCAAATATTAAAATATTAACTTTAATGCATATAGTTGAAGTAGCTGTTATATAATTTAGTGACGACAACCATGTCATAAGGCAAGAAAATAAGCAAACGGAGATGAGGGTGATGGCAACGATTGCAAGAAAACTTATGTCCAATAATAATTATAATCGCAATCCATTGAAATGATGCAAATGATGTATGCACTTACAGGAAGAAAAAGAATATAAATCTTTAGGAGTACCGTTTATTTACTACACGACCAACATTCTTTTTGTCAATACTAGACATATAACAATAAATTAAATTTTGCAGTTCATACTTCAGTGAGCAAGGTATCGAATACAACATGTTGCGGGTTCCCATAGGGGGCTGTGATTTTTCCACACACCGTTACGCATACAACGAACTTCCTGTAAACGACACTTATCTGACCAACTTCACCTTGGCTCCAGAAGATATTAATTATAAGGTTTGTGTATTTGTACAAGATTAATTAGATATTCGAAATATTTTGTCCCGTCACAACTTGAAATGACGAAAATACAGTCCTTTATGAAATAGTGTTCTCAACTCTATGCGAGGATTTTGCAAGACGTTGTTTTCCTTAAAGTTTTCTACCGCATCTATTATTGAGAGATTTCAGAAGCGAGAACTCTTCTATAGAGATTTCAGAAGAGTTATTCGGACACATACGCGATTCCATATTAAGCATCATCCAGACGATTGTAATCATGCCTTCCTAAAGGTGACCTTGGTGGAAACCTTGTTTTAAAACATCAACACTTGGATTAAATCTACGTTCCACACGGATGCAAACCAATGTTTACGACCAAAATATAATTCGTGTAGATTATATCCCTTATTACGCAAACAACGCATCCAAACTCTAAATTTGACATCCAGCATTTTGGCGCGTAACGTTCATCTACTTTGCGATTACATATAATTTTCTGCCTCGCATTACACCATTGTGGGACATACGACCGTTGGTAGTGTTTCCGAAACATTCTGATTAGAGGACCTTCAAGTAAAGACCTTATTTATTTTATATGACCGGCAACGGAAGTGTGATATTACCGTTGTTCATGGGCGCCGGAAATCTTGTTTTGCAAGCTCGTTTGTACATTATTCCACAAACAAACAAAGCCAACACGAAAGGCTTTTTAGGAAATATGAGAACAGTAGCTGTTGCAGCATTACCCGCGTGATTAATAGGCCTATAGGATTATTTTTTCGGGCTAAAAACTATCCTATGTGTTAATCCAAGCTACCCTCTACGTGTGTGCCGAATTTCATGAAAATCTGTTAACCTGTTTTTGCGTGAAGGAGTAACAGACAAACAAACATACATTCAAAATTTCACATTTTTAATATTAATAGGATTATTAGTTTTTCTCCGGGAACTAGCTTAGATATCGATATAAAAAGAAGCCTCTGTCACCCTCCATTGTACTATTTCCTCACACAAAAAATATGCCATTACGCCAAAACTTCGCTCCATTGTGACGTGATAGAAGGTCACACAAACAAACACACTTTTATATATATTAGTATTAATTTTGCTTGATATTTCAGATACCCATGATTAAAAATATTCTAACGGTAGCGAAGTCGCCAGTACACACCGTTGCCACTACCTGGTCGCCTCCGCCGTGGATGAAGACCAACAATGATTACTCAGGGTTTAGTCGTCTCAAGCGGGAGTACTATCAGACGTACGCTGATTACCATTTGAAGTATGTAGATTCTTTTTTTTGTTAGAGGAAGTCAAACAAGTAGACGGATTTCCTGATGGTAAGAAATTCGCGCCGCCTAGAAACACCAAAGATGGATTACCATCATTGGTGTTTCTAGGCGGCGTATGGTAATCCATCTTTGGTGTTTCTAGGCGGCGTGAATGGTGCGTTACCAACCTGAGGTCAGGATGTTAGGCCTCGAGCAAAAGTAAGTTTACCGGCTACCTTACCCTCCGAACCGGAACACGTCATGACGTTATGGTGGCAGGAATAGGTAAGGCGGTGGTACCAATCCGTGGGAGTCGCTGCGAAACTCTACCACCTAGAAAAAAATTCGTAAAAGAAGGAGTATAAATGATAAATAAATATCCCTGGACAAACTACACAAATTGATCTAGCCCCGTATTGGTCCGGGCTCTTTTGCAGAATAGACAATTTGCCTTCCTGCCAGGCGGCTCGTAAAAGGCGAGCATAAGCTTACTGTCACCAAAGACAGTATAGATATTTACTAA
>NJDD01001212.1:698829-715306 GCA_002245505.1 Calephelis nemesis | reverse complement strand
TGTAGTACCGGGTAGCAGGTAGTGAGATAACGACCCGTTTTTTTTCTCGAGCTTGAGTTGTAAAATATTTGCATGGACATTGTTGTTTTTGTAATTGCATTTTGTTAAATGTTTCATGTTCTTTCGATAAAAGTATTTAGAAGGTAAATAAAATTCGTTTGTTTTTCATAAGAAATGTTTTTCTTGGGAAAATTGGGAAAAAACATGGTTTTTTTTGCATTTTGTTCGTTGCAAATGGTTTTGGGGTTAAACATACACATTTTTACGTTATTAGGTAGCTGAATTCTCAGGGATCCTAAAAATATATACATTTATATGTTTTTAATACATAAATCGAAAGATATCGTCGTTTTTCCGATTTCCCGCCATTTTTCGCAAAACGTGTGGACAATTGGGCGGCAAAATCGCTTTCGCGTGGACTGTTGACTGGCAGGGTAGGCAAATAACATGGAGTGGACCAAAGGTCACGTTCCTTTCAGACCTACCTAGCTTTCTTGACATACGTTACCCTTTTCATAAACACACGTCGGTTTCGGAGACTATTGACATTATACTTAACCAATTTCCCCGTGTTGCTCCACACACCCTCTTGAGAATTCAGTTTGTGTTTCTCGATAAATAAGACATAGTTTGAGAAACGGTTTTCTTAAGAAACTTTGACACAGTGACTTTGAAGACAAAGGTAACTGTTATAAACAACTAGCGCATTAGAAGTTAGGTAAGAGTCCTCATTTTGGTTCGGGTTCCATTGCAGAATAGACCATCTGCCTTCCTGCCACGCAGCTCGTAAAAGGCAAGCACAGGCTTACCGTCACTAACACCGTGACTTCTGACTAGGTGGTAGAGTTTCGCAGCGACTCACCCGGATTGGTACCACCGCCTTACTTATTCCTGCCGCCATAGCATCATAACGTGTTTCGGTTTGGAGGGTAAGGTAGCCGGTAAACTCACTTTTGCTCGAGGCCTAACATCCCAGCCTTAGGTTGGCAACGCACCATTTCCACCTTTGGTGTCTGTAGGCGGCGTGAATTTCTTTCCATCAGGAAATCCGTCTGCTTGTTTGCCTTCCAATGTCATAAAAAAAATATACTTAATAATGCATACATTTTGTCTACAATCACAACCTCACCAATGAGGAATCACACGTATTAAAATAGATGTAGTTGGTTTTTACAGTTTACTGCGTTTCATTAGATATATTCACCTAAGGGCCGAAACACAACGCGGTACGCGCTGCTAGAATCAGCAGTAGCGTCACTCGATTGTAACACCGCTTCATTATTTACCTATTTAAAATAGTGTAAAATCTTTTTTTTATCACACATAAGGAATAACTTTCTAATGATAGTCCATGGTAGAGACACGCTACGACGTCGCAACGCCGAAACGCAAACCGACAATTTTAACAGCGCGACGCCTTTATGAGGTTATATGTTTTGCCCGTAAATTTTTTAAGAATTATTTTTCTACATCTCCTCTGTGGTCTAGCGATCCGGGTAATGGACTTGACTGCATGAGGTCTCGGGTTCGAATCCCGGGTCGGCCAACAAAAAGAAAATTGGATTTTTCCAATTTCCTAATAAAAAAAATGTTGCTCGGGATTGGAAATGTGTCCGGTTGGCGATAGGCTTGCCACCTATCACTTTGTGGGACTTCGGCTTCGGCTTGTCGTGGGTACCCTGGTTGTGCCTCTGCCTAACTTTTCGGGGACATGGACGTGAAGATACTTTTTTTTTCTACATACAACAAACAAATTCGGTAGGAGTATTTAAAATTGCAAATACTTTGTTTTGTTCTGTCATCTATTTATACCTTACCCAAAAGGGACGCGAACTACATCTTATTATATAAGGAGGCAAACATGCAGAAAAATTGGTTTGTGAGAGCAACTTTCGTCAATAATTTCATCTGGAGCGAAAATTCGTACAATGCCTCAGAGAGTTGTATCAAATAAGTCTCGAGAACGTTCGTCAGTGAATATCAAATTATATTTCAAGAAGCTTGTAGAGAGTAAAGTTCATATATTAGTAAACTGAGCCCCTTTTGAAATGATATTTGGGATTTTTTTAGCAGAAGGTAATGGTGCGTTGCCAACCTGAGGCCAGGATTTTAGTCCTCGAGCAAAAGTGAGTTTACCGGCTACCTTATTCTCTGAACCGAAACACGTCAACGGCAAGCACTGACGCTATGTCGGCAGGAATAGGTAAGGCGGTGGTATCAATCTGGTCGATTCGCTGCGAAACTCTACTACCTAGTCAGATGTCACGGTGCTAGTGACGGTAAGCCTATGCTCGCCTTTTACGAGCTGTCCGGCAGGAAGGCGGACTTTTTTAGGACTATTTTACATTAATGTTTATAATAGTAAGTATTTCAATTTGGCAATAATATGTAAAATGTATTAACATTTAAGCTTGTACCCCCTTATATCAAAAATCAGAGTTACCCTGTACAAACCGCAGATACTTGGTGTGATATTTAATTATTTGTTTACTATTCCATTGCATATGTTAAATAAAGTATTTTTACACAAGCTTAGCACCGACGATTTTATTCGGTAAAATAGTATTATCTTAATAACCCATTTTTTAACATTTCATACAAAATTATTTTCTATTTAAATTATTTATTTTTTGTTTTCTTTCAGTCTTTAGAAGTGACAAGTGCACACTGCACAGAAACGAAGAAAATTTTAGTGGATACATTATATTAAATAAATAAATAAAGTTATAAATATCCCTGGCCAAATCAAATTAATTATGGACGTATCTCAGAAGCAAGGAAACTATGTACTTACGATATAGATATCAGTCGTAGACTTATTACACAGAACTACTTAAACTTAAGATACCGGAATAAACATGACAAAAATCCACATCCGGAAAAACAATACAGAAATACAATTTTAGTTATCACATTATTGTAACTAGTGGTCGCCCGTTTGTCGAAATTCGACCATAATATTAAGATTCTAATATCTTGTTGATAAGAATGCCACCTTTATTTCTCAAGACCAACTACTTTGTTTCCAGACTTTTCTATGCGCCATCTATGATCTTTTATCGTTATCATCAACATATTTGTTTGTGTGTGTCAAATGCATGGTAGTGTAATGCTTTATTTATTGATATAATGTACTTTATACGCATATTATTGAAAAATATTAGCGTTTTGCACTTCTCCTACACATAAACTAGCTATAAGTATGCCAAATTTTATGCTCCTCCGTCAGCGCAATTTTCGTAAAAAGGGGTTAAAAGTTTTTGTTTCACGTATTATTATTTATATAAAATGGATAAACTTAAACATATATACCTACAGAACCCTCGGTACGTGAGTCCCGACTCGTACTTTTTTTTTTACTTAAAAATGAAGCTTAACATTTCGCTAACCCATCAAATACAGCCTAGCTTGTGGTGATATTATATGCATTTTTAATTACCAAGCTAAACTTAATCTAAATTCTTTAGCACTTAAAAGTGTGCCAGGTGTAATATTTTTTGCGCAAAGTGATTAGGTTAACGACTACCTAATGACCTTCCCAGCGGTGTATTAATTTTGTTCTCCACCTTGATTGCTCCTTTACACCGCACATGGACGATTAGTCTTCATATATGGTTCGAGGAACTTTTATTCCGAGATCATTCTAGTTGGGGTAAAATAATTTTGAAGAATATTTTTTAGTGGAAACACTAATAAATTCTCATGAAAATATAAGAACAAAAGTAGAAACTTTGATAAAAATAACTGTGTTAAAAAAACCGACTTCAAAACTAAAAACTAAAAAATTATAAAGATTTAAAATTAATCATATATTACCCATTATTTACATGTGCCATATACTACTATTTTGAACTATTAGTAAATAGCACATAGCAAATAATAGGTAGCATATTAAAATAATATTATTTTTTTATATTTTTTGGTTTTGAAATAAGAAAGTTATTTTTATTTAATACTTTTTAGTTAATTGCTAATATGATTTAATTTACTAAAGTAGATAAAAATGCTAATAAAATAAAAACTAATGGGCCCACATTAATCAAATTTTTTTATGATCAATTCGCATCAAACAAAAAAATAATTAAGAAAATCGGTTAAGAAAACTCGGCGAAATCGTTGTACATACATAAAAAAAAATCTCGGCTGAATTGATAAGCTCCTCCTTTTTGTCGAAGTCGGTAAAAAAAGAGTCCGATATTTTATGTACAAGTATGACTACTATGTTTTAGCATGTCAATCAATTTTTCGGTAATTTCTAGAACCATTTTAATTTATTTTTATTTGAATAGGCAAAGTTACGATCTGGTCCCATTGGTCCTAAGTTTAGATCTAATACCTATAGTAATACGTAAGAAATCAGAGTTATTGAAATATATTTTTTTGCAATTTTACTATGTTGCGGTTGGAAAATGACAGAAAAATCGATAAAGAAGTAAAAAATAGAGAAGTTGAAAATAAACCCACGACCATTTTTCGAAGTCGTTTATAATTAGAAATAATGTTGTAGAATCTGACTTTAAAAACCGTTTAACAATTTAAAATACTAAGAGTGTTAAAAAAACTCTTGAATGTAATTCACTTTCCGTCGCCAAACGTAGTTAGTAATAAAATGAAATTCTCCAACACTTCACATTGAATGCAAAATCACAACTTGGAAAATTCTGTAAGAAACTTTTTCTAGTTCTCATAATGTCCTATTGACATTTTTTCCACGAAATGATGAGTTGGTATTCTTTAAATATCTATCGACTTTCAGACTCGGAAGTTAACAAAGAAGAGTCTGTTTGATACGGGTTTGATATTTTAGGAAAAAATTATGTTTAGTTGGGATTATTTGTTTGAATTTTGTTATTTACCCGCTCCTCAAAAGGAGGAGTTTCTCAATTCTACTGTGTTTTGAAGTTGTACTTCTACAAATTTTTAAGAAAGAAAAAAAATTGCCCCAGACTGGATTTGAACCTGTAACCTTTCGTCTCAAGCCGAAGTATGCTTTAACCATTTGACCTACTAAGGATTCTAATCCCGGGGCGAAGTTATACTTTTTTAACGCGATTTGAAAAAAAAATGAGTTTGAATTTTTACGATGCGGTCGAATACCGATAGATAAAAGCAACATTCTAAGTTCGTTAATAGATACAGGCTACAACAATCTGAAGTTAGTTCCTAATTTCTTTATAAGGATTGTAATAAATGCTACCAACCTAGTTAAGTATTTGTTTTTTTTTTATAGTTACGCTAAAGAAGTATAACTTCTTAAGCACGTACATATTACATGCTTTTTTTCAATTTTATTGCGGTTTGTTACTGTATGTTTATTTCACAATACCCGGCCAATAACAATCCGACTTTGATTAACCTTTTTTATAAATAGTTCACGATTCTGACCAAAAATTGTATGAAATGAACCACTTTTCATACAAATTTTGCTCTGGAACCAACACAACATTACAATCGATCAATATTTTCTCTGAAATTATATCTATATGACGGATATTTTCTTTTCGAACTAAATCTACTAAAAATATTTTTTTATGATATTGGAAGGCAAACAATCAGACGGATTTCCTGATGGTAAGAAATTCACGCCGCCTAGAGACACCAAAGATGGTAATGGTGCGTTGCCAACCTGGGGCCGGGATGTTAGGCCTCGAGCAAAAGTAAGTTTACCGGCTACTTTACCCTCCGAACCGGAACACGTCATGACGTTATGGCGACAGGAATAGGTAGTATTTGAGGAAAATATACAATTTTTACACACAACTTATGAAAAATGCTTTAAAGCACTGACACTGAATACCAGTGTTGTGGTAGACTAAGCCTTAACAAATACTGAGCTTTATCTTGGTGGACTCATGCTACCACACTCTATCTCTTTATATATTACTATCACTTTTTTGTACGTTATTTAAGTTCCTTATGTTTGGACTTATTCTAGATATCTTTTTTTAGTTTTGTGTGGTAAGTTCTTGTCTGTTAATAATTTTTTTTTTCTTTTTTGGTTAACTTACAACTTTCTCTAATAATAAACATAACATGTAAATTGAATTTGACAATATAAAATACTTTTTCGTTATATATATGAAAAACTTGTTTATTAATATCATTTACATATTGTTGTATCATACATATTTGAAGCAAAGACATTTAAATCTATAGTAGGTGTCTGTCAAAAGCCCATAAGATTTAGTTGTTAAATATATTATTTTCTTCGGCAACTCGTGGGTGCCTCTGCCGTCGTCTTGGGGATACGGGCGTGGGGATACTCCTAGCTTATTTTCTTATAATTCAAGTAAAGAACATACTTTGTACATACAATTGTTACATCCTAGAATTATAAAGATCATTGGCTACACAACTCGACCACAAGACAGCAACGCACCTACAACATCTATGTTGTCTATAGGCCACTGTTGTCTCTTACCGTCAGGAGATAAGATATCTCCTTCGCTGATTCGCTGATATCTCACATAAAGAAACAGTATTTTATGTAAAAATAACTACGTTAATAAAAACCGACTTTGAAACTGAAAGTAAAAAAATCATAGAGATTTAATATTAATTATTTATATGTGCCATTTACACATAAGTTCGAAGTCGGTGCTAAGCCTTAAACTAATAAATTTATTATAAGTAAAAATTAAATTGGATTGGCACCGACTTCAGAGCTGTTAGTAACTTATAGAAGTATTAGGTAGTATATAATTAATTATAGGAAAACTAACTATAAATTGACAAAAAAAATATAACATTAAACTGAAATTAACAATTTAATTTGTTACAATCAAATGACACAACTGTTTTACAAGTTTTACAAAACAACGTTTAAATAGAATCGAATTTAAGATGAACTAAGAGATGAACACAATTATTGAAATAACAATTTAAGTAAATCTAAAACTAAAAATAGAATCGCGAGACGCTCGGACAGAGTTACGACAATATGTTTACTTGGCTATGTGCGCGAGAGATCTCAAGCTATGGCCGGTCGGACACCTCTTATATACCCTCAAGTTATGAAAAAAATAGTCTCCAACATAATATTAAATTTTTACTTTTCAGTTTTGCAGTCGGTCTTAAATAAAGTAGTTATTTTTATTTAATACTTTTTAGTTTATTGATGATGTAACTGTCAGGATAGGTGAAAATCGGTAAAAATTGCCTATAAAATAAAAAGTAATTGGCCTATCTGAATCGAATTTTTATTTGATCAATTCGAAACTATTCCGCATCAAAAAAAAATATGTAAATCGGTTCAGAAACCTCGGCGAAATCGGTGTATGGACAAAGTGAACCGGCCGAATCGAGAACCTCCTCGTTTTTTTTGAACGCGGTTAAAACTAAGACAGCACAATTTTTTTTTTGATTTTTGTAATATTAAAAAAGGTAACATTTTGTAATATTTTACATGCCATTAATAATTCCATGCATATAATAGGTTCTGTCCAACAAATAATTAAACAACTGGGTTACAAACAAAAAAGTTTAAATAAATAATAGTTCAAAAACCTCACAACGTCGGTTTTATCTTGCTGAACTAAAAAAATAAAAATAATTTTCAATGGAACAAATTAGCTAAAAATAGAAAAAAATGCATGAAAGAACTAAAAATAAAAAATAATGTAAAAAAGAGTACCTTTACGATATTTAAATTCCCGTCATCGACTGGCTCAGAAAACTATCTGGAGAATACTTTCGGCGCTATAAATCTTTTAAACGGTCATGCAAATGTAGTGGGACCTACGCTTAAGACTTCGCCTGTGACTTTATTGAGCCATGTTTATGGAGGTTCGTGTTTTTAGATCTTAATCTTGAAAGACAAATTTTGAAGCTTGTTTTTGTTTTGGTTGTATCTACTATTTTAAAACTTTATTTTAGTTATGACTGTGCCTTGTTTTCACAATTGCGTTACTTTTGACACACTCAAAAAAATTCGCAATTTGACTATATGTTTTTTCATTTTGTTATTTGACTTTTACCCATCTCTCACGGGACGTATAAAACCTCCTCATAACATAAAACTACTAATAAGGTGTTCCGCTGTGCCTATTTTTAAATATTTCCAATTCAGACAAAAGTAGTCTTATTGTTTTGGAGCTCTACCAGATAGCCTAATTGTAGGAGGAGACAATTCCTGTATTTAGAATTAAAATATGCCCTTCATAGAGCAAGCAATTTGATAAAGACTAACATGTTCCTCTGTCTATCTATAGTATCTATACAATCTCTACTATTTTCTATCTATACTATTTATCTAGTATCCGGTAAAACGTGAAAAATCCAAAAACAAAAGCTACACTTAATTGGCATTTTCGCAACAAAATACAAAAACATACAATGTCTAGATTTCTCGAGTATTTGTGTTCAGAAAAAGTTATCCTCGAAACAATGGCATAGATCTCAGTGACATACATCTACACTTCGTATTGACTCTCGCAGGAACAAAGATTCAGTTGAAGACAATAAAACACAAAATATGTACACACGTATCGGAGAGCACAAATAATAAACTCTGCTACCAAATCGAGTGGCTTGAGTTATGGCAAAACTTGCTCGATAGCGCACAAGTGTAGCTACTTACATGGATATAAATTTAATAGATGTGTTATAAGGGTAGCGCATTTAATGGGTTTTTAACCCCACGGATAGAGAGGGTGTTATAAGTTTGATATATCTGTGTGTATGTGTATATGGCATCGTAACTTTTGAACGGATTGACAGATTTCTATGCGAATTTTATGTTTAAAAACTTTAGTGATTTTTGAATGAATGACGTTGAATAAATGACGTGAATTGGCTACATTAAATGTAGGTTTTGTTGGTTATTAATATTACTAATAGTGAACTCTATGCTCTTGACTTTTTGATTTTGGGTTTGATTCCAAGTAAAATTGAGTCTTCCAAATCTTTATATATATATAATTCTTCTGTGAGTGTGTATGTCACTGAACTCCTTCTAGACGACTGGACCGATGTCGATGAAACTATTTGTATGTGTTCTTGGGAATTCGAGAATGGTTTAGATACACAATTTGGTCTCCTGGAAAAGTTTTTTTAAATTTTTTTTTTAATAATAAGTAATAGTTGATTTTGGAATGTTTTACATTGGGTCCGGCAGACTGCGCTACTATCGAAGAATTAATGTCAAGCGATACGAAGTTTGCTGGGTCAGCTAGTGTTCTTATAAAAAATAAAACATTTCAGTTGATTATAGACTTACCACCTGTCCACTTACTGTAGCTTAGGCGCCCTGATTGTATCTCTATATACATCTTCGAGGATACCAGCGTGAAGAATAATATTAAACTCGCAGGTGGCTCTCATTAAAGTAAGAGGTAGCCCCAACTTAAATATTTTTCTTACTATTTATTCAAATGTATTTAATAAGCATTGCTAGGAATTTTATTATACACGCTGTTTAGAAAGTATTTTTATATTTTATTTCAAAATGGATGTATTTTTGTTAGCTTTTAATGCTGCCAGGCAACTAATTAAAGTTAGGCACAAGTTGTATTATCACCACCAAGTCTATTGGTAGAATGCTGGGAGAGAAAAACCTAAAACTAAACGTTAAAACTGGTTGGCTATACCTAGTATTAAGTAAAGTATATTATGGAAAAGTACATTTTTATATAAGTATTATGTTTATGGCTATTTGCTGAATAAGAAAGGTGTGTATAAAATGAAGTTCCATCAAGTGTTGTCGATGAAAAGTATACAAACCTTCTAGAGTGCTGTTGAATATTTTTGTAAGTGGATTATCCATGGACGAGGTTTCGGTTGCTAATGCACGTATTTGGTCGTATGAACACTTGCGGTGCAAGAAAAATATGAAAGCAAATCCACATGAAAATGTTTTTTTTTCTAAAACATTGTTTTTTACAAAACAATTTACTGTATAGTTAATCCAGTTTTAAAATGCACGACGCATTTAGATAAACTTTTAACTTTTCAACAGGTACACTTGCTCTCATACACGAATAAAAGTTTAATTACAAAAAAAAATCCATTTAGAAAAAAACACTATTTTTATTTTTTTTTGTTTTTATTTATTTATTAAGACTAAAAAACTGATATACAACTTTTATAGTACATATTAAAAATTATACAAATTAAGTTGACGTACGTACAATAAATATCTAACTTAAAAAATTATCTTCACATCACTTAAGAATTAGGCAGATATACAACCAGGGTCCCAACGATTTGCTGAAGATTCTAAGTCTTACAAAGTGCCTAACAACCTATGTTGCGCATTTAGTGATATGTTATAAAAATAATATTTTTGTTCTATACATGATACACAGATAGAATTGTACTTATTTGAGAGACTGGCGCACTGTTTTTTTACCTTACATATTAAATGTTTGGCTAGGTTGTTATTGCTACATTGCAGAACTAAGTAAAGTGCATAGTTCAACTACGTTGTTCAAGTAAATAGCTGTTAATCACCGATTAATGTATTTTCATTTGTACCCAGTCTGCAGTAGAAGTAGTGCAAATACAACATAATAGGTAGTAAACCCGAGACATATTCTATCCGGGACAATACTGATAGTAGGAAATTTAAATCACACTTTTTTGTTGCCAGGACCGAGGATCTAACCGGGACCTAATAAACTCAAATCCACCCTCAAATCAAACCTCGGGCCGCTGCCTATACCGCACTAATAACAATATTTAAAAATATGAACTGATTTAAACACAACAAATCAAGTTGCTCATGATTCACCCAAAGTTGGTGCTAAGGATCCGTAAAACGAGTCTGTTTGTTTGGTAAGAATAATGAATGTGGAGGAAGCTAGAAAGGAGTGCAAGTATCGTGTTATTTGGCACTCAATACTCTCTGTCAACCCCGTACTGGAGTTGGCGTAATGATATGTATATATGTTTCCGATTTAAATGAATTATTGTTACAGAACCAGACTTCAATAACCTATTAAGTAAAAAAAATACACTTACTTCGAATTTAATTAAAGTACTTATGTTAAAAGTAGTTGACCAGACATAGTGTACGTAATTATTAAGTTGTATTTTTTTGTGATAATGGAAGGCAAACAAGCAGACGGATTTCCTGAAAAAATTCACGCCACCTAGAGACACCAATGGTGATAATGGTGCGTTTCCAACCTAGGCCAGGATGTTCGGCCTCGAGCAAAAGTAAGTTTACCGGCTACCTTACCCTCCGAACCGGAACACGTCAACAGCAAGCACTGGAAGTTGTGGTGGCAGGAATAGGTAAATTGGTGGTACCTATTCCTGCCACCATGGCATCACCAATCCGGGCGAGTCGCTGCAAAACTCTACCACATAGTAAATTATCATAACAATTGATACTGGTTTTTGACTAAAAAACTGATAAACATATTTTTTTGTTTTATCAACATACATTACCCTTTTTACACAAACCCGTCGATTTTACGACTCTTGGAACCATCCTTTGATAAAGCCCTAGCGATTCGATCATGGAATGTCAACCTAGTTCTCCTCTGGTACCTATATCCATCCACATTCGCACTGTATATCTAGTTTTTATGTCTTAATATCCTTATTACTTCTTACCCATCAATATTACTAATTGCAAAAGAAAAAAATCTGTTTTGTTAATTGTTTTTCTTAAATTAGAAAAGGATAATAGACACCTAGAATAAGTTTAGTTGTTGCTCATCAGAATTACCACCATCACCTTTTAGTTGATACAGTCTATCGCCAACGTCACACATGTAATTTGAAAAACAAATATTTTGTTTGCCTTTATTTCTAATTATTTACCGGTTGGTGGGATATTAACAGAGATTCTAAATAGTCTTGGAGTGAACATAAAAAACTTTATTTTGTTAGTTTTACAAAATTAACAATCCAGTTATAAAATGCTTGACGCTTTTAGTGAAGTCTTTATCTTTACAGCCGGTACATTCGCTGCCATAAATAATAAGTGAGCGACCGGAGGCGCCGCGGATCCGTACAAAAAGTAACAAACAGATCTCTTAAATAAAGAAAACACGAGCATATGTTAACATCTGCTTGAAGGCACGAGCCGGTACAGCCAAACTCACAGTGATTGGTTCCACTTTGTTACGGATTGTTTTTAATGGATGATTTATTTGACACAGATCAACTTGTTTAGTTAAACCCTGCGCTATTTCAATAGTTATTGTACATCTGATGTGAAAAAGCATTTTTTTTCAAACAAATCGAAAGTATCAAATTTGGATAAACCACTTCATTTTTCAGTCAGCGTTTCTTTTCTAAAGTCATCATGTTTCTTAAAATATTTTGTCTGTCGTTGAAAATATCTTCATAAAAAGGAGAAAGTTTAGTTTATTAAAGAATATTCGACTTCTATACTTTTTATAGATTTCTCTGTCATTTGTATTTTTTTATAAAATTAGCATACACATAGTGGGTAACTTGGATTAACCCATGCGATTGTTTTTAGGACAAAAAAAAATTTCTGTGGGACCATCAACTACGCGGGCAACTCCGCGGGCAAAAGCTACTAGTTCATATAGATATAAAGTAAAAACAATTCATGAGATCTTTAGATTATGATAATTGTAAAAAACTTAGAGACTATGTTTTTACTTAAGATCTAAGTGGAATAAATCAACAGTAACAGAAAAATGCATCCAAGAGAAAAATAAATATCCCCTAGATGAACGTAGGCTTAAGATTTTTCTCTACGGATGTATTGTTTTGAGAAACAACAGTTCCTCACAAGGTGAACCCTCCGGATATTCCGTGTACCGTGATATTTGTCATAGCCGTATTCGGGACTCATTTATTATACGTATAACTTTTCTTTTATTCAATTTTTATTTATTAGACAAAGCAAAAACAACAAAGAAAATTTCTGGAAATTATTTTATACAAGGGGAACGTTTTCTTTTTTATAAAATACAGGTCGTTGCTTGCGGTTCTGTTTGCGTGATATCAACATGTTTAATTTAATGAAAAAAAAAACGCAATAAAATACAATAAAACGGATGTGTAGATATTTACTACATTTAGTTACGAACATATAAAATAAAAATAAAAATAGTTTTACTCTTATTTAACTCTTTCGAGCTTATAATTTAAAAATGACAATTTTATTTTAATATATAATTAAGTCGACATTTTAAATACGAAATTGTTACAAACTGATAAAATGTAATAATATGATGTCTCTGAGTGTGGTCGTAAGGCTACTAAGCTCTGCTGCAGATGTAGAATAAGCCTTTATGTAACTGTTGATACAAGATGTCTTCCAGATGACTCTAGATCTGACAAGCCTAAAGAATGTTCCCACCGCTCACCATCGACACCAGACCACGAAGTAATAAAATCTGTTATTTCGGACTTACACAAAATAACGCCTAACCATAATATTAATACGTGAACTTTGGACCCCTTTTTACGAAAATTGCGTGGATGGAGGAGAATGACACACTTATAAATTTGGCACACTAACCTTCTTATTAATAGACATGGACTAACGTAGGAGTAAAATTATCTGTTTCACATTGTAATAGAGACTGTATAATACGAAGTTGAACCTTGGCGTACTTTACACCGTGTTTTTTTAATAAGACACTTATAGTTTATATGTAGGAGAAGTACAGAACGATAATATTTTTAAACAATAATGATAATAAAGCGCATTAATGGATAGGGAATAATTTATAATTAAAATTTATTACGGTCGAATTTCGACCAATGGCAATTTTAATGAAATATCTTAAAATAGATAAACTTAAGGGAAACTCAGATACTACTAGAACTATGTCGACCAATTTAACTGTGCAGTAAAAAGTGCCGGTAGGGTAATGTGTAGTGTTTTTTGACAATTTTATTTAGAAAGTAGTGACAATAATAATTAAATGATAAAAAAAATTGTGTGTGTACTTATGTACACGCGTTAGAAGTTATACTTCTTCGGCGTAATAAGATAAAAATCTTTCTAAAAATTTTATCTTTTGCCTTATTTTACATTTGTAGACAAAATGACACTAACCATAGAAATAAAGAAATGTTGTGAATACAGTTGTCAGTTCTCACGGAAACATACGTAGATGTCCTTACTTTTATTTTGTTGGTACCTTTTTTTGAGAAACTAAAATGTTATCTATGTCATCATCATGTCGGTTTTTCGTGACGGTGTGCATCGTAAAAAATTACCCTCATATTTTTTCCCTAACGCGCCAAAAAAAATATAACTTCAAAAAAATCAGTGCTCGTACTTCGAAAACAGACGGTGTAATGACATTTCACGAAATAGCGGTTTAGTTCCAATTTCGACTACAGATTAGATAAGTTTGTGGCGCTATAAGTTATACTGCTACTCTAGTGAAATGTTCAGTCTAAACTAAATTCTATTTACTTATCATAAGGTTGAGTTCAGTTTGGATATGTGTCAAAAGTTTTGTTTTAAATTTCTAAATCCAAAAGCGCGCTTTTAAACGTTTGAAGCCTCATAACAGAACTTGCACTTTTATATTATAAGAATATCACTTTTGACAAAACGTATATCCAAGGCACATGTGGATAGATATTATAGGCACTCAGGGAGACTTAGGCATTCCACGATCAAACTGCTAGGGTTTTGTCCTATGGGAGTATCAAGAGTCTCCTACACTAGCGTGTTTGTATAAAAAGTAATGAATATGGAGGAAGCTAGGATCATGACATTTGATACTCGGCACTTTCTGCCTGCCTCATGAAGAACTTGGCGTGAAGATACGTATGTATGGTATTTACTAAGAATTGGTAAAATGTTAATTATTATGGATGTATTTTTGCATGGACCAATGCCCATCAAAATATTTTCTTTCTCACTTTTATATCCCTTAAAGCTAAGTATGAACTAAAACAAAGTTTAACCAACAAAGCCGTAAAATTATATTAAAAATAAATAAATCGAATAAACCTAAACCATTTAAGCAATTTATATTTAGACTACTTGTTTTTAATCGAATAATAAACCAATTAAATAAATATACAAAACCACTTTCAATGTTATATCCAAATACTAAATTTAATAAACATTTCATCCGAATTATGTACACAACTGTACACGCGAAACAAATTGAACGCAAATATTAATTTTGCACTTTCATCATGATATTCGATAATCGACTTAATCAACTCGATATTAGATTCAATTTTCTTTATTCGATTTGAAATCGCATGTTTACACGAATCACAAATCAAAAAGTCATAAACGGTTTTATATTCATTCTATTTAGGATTTGTTTCCATCGATAAATTCATTCGTGATCGTTAAGAGGCCATATAATTGTACGACGCTCACAAAATAAACTTTGTCTGATGTTTTGTGTATTTACGTGTTGGATGAAGTTGTGATGCTGTAATTCGGCCTGAATCCCATTTTATCCATAAATACAGACGTTGCTTCACGTTATTTATGTCTACTACTGGCGGCTTTTGTTTTTTTTTTGTTTTTTTTTCTTATCGGTCCGATAAAGGACTTCATGAGGCCTTAGGCTCGATCCGGGGTCGGGTGACAAAAAAAAATGTGTTCATCAATTTTCTAAGACAACGAACGTTGTCCGGGAATAGATATGTGATTAGTTGACGATATACTTGCCACTTATCAAATTCTTGGTCTGAGTCTTCGGCAAGTTGTACCTCTTTCTGCCTATTCCGTGATACAAGTATTAAGTTTTTTTTCGGGGAAGGGAAATCAAAACAAAACACTATTTTTACTAAAGAATAATTATTAAGAAACCAATAATAATATAATATGTCATTTTAATTAACACAAAATATGTTGATTAATGTGTTCCTAAACAGAGAATGAAATGTCAAAACCCATAAGTAATTATTTAAACTTTTACCGCATCTTCTATCCGACAAACCGGAATGCGACAATAATGAACAAGAAACTTATGGAAATAGGAATAGCTTTTGGGCCTATTGTCATAAAACTCTTCTGCAAGGTACACTATTTTATCATCGATTATATTTGGGTTATCCTGAAAAAAAAATTACAAGATCTAGGATATTTTTTCTTTTAGGTTGATAATTTTGCTTGTAGGTACTCTACTATTGTAAACAAAACAGGGTGCGCTAATGTCTTAAGAAACCAATACTAGCCCACCTTGCGGACTTCGTACTGCTTGATATTGATAGCTACTGACAGTCTGTATGGGAAAAAAATAAATGTTGTTTTTCCTACTTTTTTTGAAAATTTCCCAGTTTCCTTTTTAAAACAACTTTCTCCGTAGAGTAACTAGTACAATAAAAGAAGATTTAGCAAAATGGGTCCATCTTTTTACGTCTTATGCGTTGATCAACGGAAATGAGGATACATTTTTTACGAGTACAAAGAGAGTATTTCTCCTTTGTTCTTTTTATAATTAACTGTTTCTCATCTTAAATGTTCCTTATATCAACTCAGACTTGGTTTATTCATATTTTTAACGCCCTACAAAAATATATGGATGTTCTAAGTTCGACTAGTCTATATGTGTCTATA
>NJDD01001212.1:680926-698485 GCA_002245505.1 Calephelis nemesis | reverse complement strand
AAAAACATTCATACTAAAAAAATTTTTAAAATTAGCGCTTTCGAAACAGTTGTATTTGGGGATTTCCTAAAATAACTTAATTTGTAGACAAATAAAGATGCCTTAAAGAGACAAATTGGGGTATTTGACACAAACTGTATTTGGAAGTTGGACGAATGGTACTTTAAATATAAAGGAGGTAGTTCACTTGACAGTTTGAAGTAGACTATAATATGTCAAAACGTTTTTGAAACAAAATTAAATCTATTTGATGCTAATCACCGGTTATTAATAATTCTATGTAATAAAATCTTTATTACTTTATTTTTTAATTTTTGCACCTAAGTTAATGAAACAATTTAGAAATTGCTTTAAGAGCAGCCAACTCAATCTGAAATCAAAATCTGAATTTGGAGAAACCAATTCACTATTAATAAACCTCCGAAAATCTGCCCTTTTTCACAATTTTTTCCTGAACTTTGGCCATTTAATGAACTAATAAATAGTAAAACTAAAGAAAATATTTCCATAGAAACCTCGCAAATGTAATAGAGATTCTAAATGACAAACATTTATTTCAAGAACTTCTAATGATTTTTTAAAAACACGTATTTCATGGAACATGTTTTATGAAATTTATTTACACTATTTTTCGTTCATGTTATCGCGTTCACACTTGCTTGAAAGCTACCAAATGCAAACCGAGCTGGCAGGCGTTATCTCTCTTTTTTCGCTAAACTTCTTTTTCTTACATTGCGCTGGACGAAACAACAAGCTTTTGAACCATGCTCAGGTTGATGATAAACGGGCCGGGAAGGGCCCTTTTAAGAATCACTTTTAAGTTAGATATTTGCACTGTTTTACTTAATGTATTTAAAAATAACATTAGATGACAATATTTACTACTTGAAAAATAAATAATGCAGTTTAACCAAGTGCCAAGGATGGCAACAATTTAATTAAGTAGATATACCATTTTCATTGACATGTCTACATTTCTAAGTCTGTTATTTCATTTATTGTATTGTCTGTGTACGTGTGCTATACAATACAATACACTAACTCTTCGTTGTGCACCAAATACAGAGAATATTACAAATAAATCAAAATGACTTAAACTAAGAAGATATACAAAAGTGGCCTTATCGCCAAATCAGCTATCTCTTCCAGGCAACCAGGCAACAGGTATGTAATAAGATTTAACGAGATACTGTACAATAGTGCACTTAAAAACATATAAAAAGCATCTAGCACTAGACGTCATAAATCATCCTTAAAGCAGAAGCTTGTTTTAATTATAGGTATTTGTACTATGTACCTACTAATATCAATGACTTAGATATAAAATATAACTTGCTTACTTTAGGATTAGACTTAATGTGTATAAATATATTATTACGTCTCTTAAAAAAATAACAGTCTGTATGGGAAAAAAATAAATGCTGTTTTTGTCGCCTCTGTGGTCGAGCGGTCCGGGTGTTGGACTTGACTGCATGAGGTCTCGGATTCGAATCCCGGGTCGGCCAACAAAAAGAAAATTGGATTTTTCCAATTTTCTAATAAAAAAAAATGTTGGTCGGGATTGGAAACGTGCCCGGTTGACGATAGGCTTGCCACCTATCATCCTATTATGGGACTTAGTATCTCCCGCTAGTCGTGGGTGCCTGGTTGTGTCTCTTAAACTACCTCAATTTTAATGCGTCTTTGTGTAAATGTACAAAAAAACGCCTTGCACTCCGGGAGTGCCGGCAGAAGTGAAAACTTGAATATTAACGTTATGCATTTTTGATAAATTGGTATGGTTGGGGAATAATTTAGCAAGAATTGCTTTAAATATCAATGTGAAAGTACTATCATTTAATGTGGTAGAATACAATATTCATTTACTTCGCTATCATACACAAAATCACAAACATGACAACACGAACATTTGTGCAAGCGCACTGCGCCCTCTTACGAATTTTCAATCAGGTCACGTGTCCTGACGCGAGTTTAGAAGTTTTTACCCATTCCAAAAAAAGTGCGTAACGCTGCTAAAGAAGTTTCCACTTCAATAACAAACTTTCCACTTCTGATATTTTTCAAAAGAAGAAACACTTAATGTAAAATAGCGCAAGTGTTTCTTAATTCAAATACTATTTTTAAGTTCTACTAATAGCCAATATTTTACTTTTGAAATGTTGTGTGTGAAAATGAAATTCCATAAGACTAAAATGACATATCCCGCCAGTGAATCAGCTTCTTAAAATAACGGCCGTATTGACGAACGTTTTTAGACGTCTTTGTATCCCCCGTACTGTATAAGTGTTTCACATTAATCAAGGCTTAGAATAAGTAACATTTCTCATTAAGTATCGGATATTCACAGATCACGCACGAACGACATTTCCTATAACTCTTACTACATCTATAAATACATAATATGAAATCTAAAGCAGATTCTTGACACGACTACAGTTAATAACAAAATCTATAAATACATTACAAGTAGAAATCGCCTGTGTGGTCTAGCGGTCTGGCGTCAGAATTGACTTCTTGAGGTAACGGGGTCGATTCCCGGGTAGGGCAACAATAACATTATAAAATGTGCATTTTTTAATTTTCTAATAAAAATAAAGTTGCCCTTAAGTAGTCGCAGTAAAATGCCGACTTTCTTTACGGAAGTCATCTATGTATCCAAAAAAATGTATTTTCCTAGATTTCTCTAAGATTCCATTGTTTGAGCCGGACCTGGTAGCAATGGGAATACCTTGCAAGTTGATCAAATAAGTTGTTAAAATCTGTTCAGAAATCGCTGCGCAATAGATTAACAAACATGGAAGTCAAAAATATAACCTCCTCCTTTTTAATGTCGGTTAAAAAACATTGAGAAATCGATTAAAAACATTAAACATCACTATTCTATGGGACGTGTGATTAGTCTTAATAATAAATACGTTATTTATCATTGACAACTACATGTTAAAACCACTCGATCAGATTTTAAACTAAAGAAAAATCTGTCCATCAGTTCAAAAGTTATAACATTACATACAGACTTAAACACACATGCAGACAAGCTCGCACAATTCACACACGAACTCACGTACGCTCGCACTTACATAGGCACACACGCACGCGCGTACGCACATGCACATGCATGCACGCACGCACTTACACACGCACACACAAACACACACACAAACTTATTAAACTCGCAAAACTAATCAAATTGAATTTGAAAAAGAACAGACATAAAAAATAGAACAACTGTAGAAAGATAAAATTTTAACAGTTTCGTTGTATAAATCTAGCATAACAAACTAATAACCTACTCAGCTATTAAGAATTTAGATTTCAAAAGAGTCCAAAGACGGTTAATTTCTCGTGACATAAATAAGATTGGAACGAGGGGGGCGGAATGGGGCCTTCCCTTAAGGAAAAAACAACAAACATATCTCTCAAAGTAAGAAAACAAACAACGTGTGTTCACATCTGTCCGGGCACGAGCCGGTACAATTAATGACAAAAGTGTTTGTGTTTTTCACTACTTTTAAAAGATTTGTCCACACATTTTTATAAATGTCAAACTTGAGGAGTTTGTTTTTACTTGGTTAGATTAAAACTGTTATTGGTTAGGGCAAAACAAGCAGACTGATCCAGTTTGTAAGAAATTCACGCCACCTAGAGACACTAAAGTTTGTGATGGTGCATTGCCAACCTGATTCTGGGATCTTAGGCCTCTAGCAAAATTAAGTACCGGCTAGCTTACCTTCTGGACCGGAACACTTCAACGGCAAGCAATGACGTTGTGGCGGTAGGAATGGGTAAGGCGACGACGACGATTTATAATAAATAAAACCTTAGAAATTAAGATACCATTGTAAAAATCATAAGCACTTTTAGGGAAAATCAACCGTATATTAGTTAATGTTATTTAATTCAATATTGAATACAATACTTAAATAATGATCTACATATAATTATATTTACACATTGTGTCAAGGCATGGATCTGTTTTTGTTGTGTTAATTATTATCAAAGCAAAATAAATATAGTTGAGATACGTTGTCTGTTGGGTCAGATAGTGTTTAATTTTTTTAAGTGACATATATTACAACACTCAACAGTAGTTGAATATGTGATCAGCATTTTGAATTGAAAGTCATGAAGAGTATGTTATCTGGTAGGTACACATGCAATAGATTATAGTTACAAGATAATACTACAATATGCGAAGCTGATGATTATCTTTTACTGTTTTATAAACACTATGTATTATATTTTTCATTGTGAAAATCATAAGTGATTATTATTAACACATTCGCGTGATAAGAAGTCGTTTTGATTTAAGTTGTCGTTAGACGTCCTTTAAACAGTCATCTATTATTGTGGAACGCCTTATTACGTCTGATACGAGGTAATTCCAACAGCACGTTTTTTTGTGTGCTGCAATAAATTTGATTATTGTAGCTTACAACGCCATTATATATCACAAATATGTTTGTTTCCGAGACAAGCACATTGACTAGAAAACCATTTTACGGCGGAACCTCTTTAGACGTCGTGAAGTTTTGTATGGGATAATAGTGCGCTACAATACAAATTAGATAGCTCACGCGTACGTGTTAATAAAAAACTAAAAATTTAAAACTTATGATCGCAAGTGTCCGGAATGCTCGAAATTCTATACGCCAGTGTTGATTGCAGTTAATTATAAATTCGTCTCCCTCGTATTGTCTGAGTTATTTTTGTGATCCACTTACTCGAAATTCACATACAAATATATTCCCTATATCTACATTCATAAAGGGGAGTTTTCTATAAATCAGAAAATAATATTCCAATCTTTTATCCGCAGCGATTCTAAATCAAATCGAAATCAGTGCTTAAAGGCCTCACTTTGTGGGTATTACTTCCGCCAATAAAATACTTTGCTTTGTCCGGTTTGTGCTGCGATCTGCCCTTTGATTTTCTCGGCTCTTTTTAATGGTTTTAGTTTGAATGTTCTATTTAATTAATTACCAGATAAATCTAAACGTACGTCTAAAAGTGTGTGTTGCTAATCGAGTCCAAATAAAAGAGGTTAACTATTCGAACATAATTTTTTTATGGTATGTTTGTGTCGTGATAATTCGGACGAGATTTTTTAACCATATAAATAGCGAGCTTAGCTTAGGTTGAATGGATGATCAACAAGACCACTGGTAAAGATCCACTGCCTTACCTATTCCTGACATTTTAGTGACAGTATCGTGTTCCAGTTTGGATCTAGTATAGCCGGTAGACTGTCACAATTGGCCTGACACGCAGTCTATAGGCTATAAGAGTAAGTAATCTTTAGGCCACGGTTGTGTTAAAAAAAAAGAATGACCAGATTTTGGCAATTTAAATGGTACGTAATGACTCCGAGGTAGTTCAATATAAAGTTGGCAAATCATGCATATGATTTGTGAGTCACAAAGTTTTTCAAGAAAATGAGTGTATTATCAAGTGTAACTTATAAATCATATAACAGATATTGATATAGTTTATGCAGAATCACCTCGAAGTCATGACATGCCCTTTTTGAAATCCTTGGAATGGATTCAAATGTTTGCAGTTTTACTGTTATACTCGTATCACTCAAAATATAGATAAATAAATTTGGATAGTTGGAATGGAAGGTATACCGCGGATAGGAGAATGTGTGCAGCGAATAGTGTGAATGGAGCCTTGGTTAAGCTATTTACAAGCGAGGTTTTGAGTCAAAAAGCTAGACTCGCTTTGCATATTCTGTGCTTATTACAATGTTGTTGTATGGAAGTGAGAGTTGGGTATTTCATAAAAAAGAATGAAAGTGGAATAAATCCCTCGGATATTATCCGAGGGTGGGTCAAAATTCTCCGGAACCGGTATTTGTATCAAAAGGGTTATGAATGTGAAGGAAGCCAGACAGTTTTGTCAGGATCGTGAGGTCTGGCACTCGTTACTCTCTGTCCACCGCGTAATGGACTTGGCGTGAAGATATGTAATAAATTTTGAGGACATTGCAATTTCGACTTTGTGTATTTTGTGATGACTCCAACATCCGCTGATGATGATTAACTAATTCAGGTTACTGAATTGTTTTACTAGTGTAGTCATAATTAGATGGTAAAGTTCTTTACGCCCATAACGCGGAAAACGTAGGCAGAGGCAATACCAGAATACCCACGACTAATCGAAGACACTAAATCTGATAATGAGATAGGTGGTAAGCCGAGGTTGAAGATAGGCTTGCCACCCATTCTTATTTCCTAATCTGAGCTGTCAGCTTAAAAATCATCATACCTTTAGTATGAAAAAACATTTTAAAAATCAAAGCAACGTTGTTGTATTAAAGCAATTTACTTCCACGCAATTTTGGTGCCTGTGAGATGAAAACTTCGTAAATTTAATAGCAGGATTTTTTTCGGTTAAGCAATTTTGATAGTTTTTTATTTGGACTTCAGTTTCAATTTTTGCCATCGAATTTAAAAAAGCCAAAAGTATCTGAAATATCAAGTATTTATTAAAAACATATCAGATTTTGGAAACAAAGGCACATCAGTAAACATACGAGTACAATAGAAAGTTATGCCATTATTTAGAAATTTGAACGAAGTTTAGGCTCTTAAAGCTGACATGATCGAGATGGTTTCTAGGTAGGATTTGTCAAAACGTTTAAGGTCATCAGCTCATTTGCAGCTTATTTGTGGGCATCAAAATGAATATTACCTTTAACTTTTGAAACACTAACGAATGCTGGTACAACAAAGTTGGTTGGATAATGTAGCTCTAAAGTAGGAGACGTAACCATGGAATGCCTACTGGTCGGATTTCGTTAATTTCGTCTTACCTAGAACTGTTCATATTTTCACATGACGAGGACTTGATGACAAGGATCTGATAAAAGATCTGAGATGTGGCTGATGGATCATAGTTTAAAAGCTGGTGTATCATGTTTCGTGATCAATGTACTTTTCCTAAAGCACATCGAAAAAAGAGGTGTTATAAGTTACAGATGTGTGAGTATGTGTGTCTGCTGTGGCACTATAACATTTGAAGGAATGGACCGTTTGTGGGAGGTTACTTGTTTTTTTTAATTGCGCTTAATTTGTTACAACTACAAACAACTGCCAACAAATCAATAATACCTAACAAATATCTTAAGACAATTTATACAAATTTAATTTAACCGCAACGTAAGAAAATCTTTGTTCTCAACAATTCTAATACATACAAATACAAAAATAGATCCCAGAATAAATCTAATGAACACCTAGACCCGGAAGCTCAGACATCTATATGCTTATCACTTGCCTGCCCTTCGGGAATTGAACCCGAGCTTCGCGGTTGGTCGGTGGAGTTAGGCAGGCGTACGCTAGCCACTCGACCGACGAAGCCATCAAAACTATTTGATACAGTTTTCAGCAATTGACAATGGAATATCCCTGCACAAGTCACACAAATTGAATCTAACCCCAAAGTAAGCAAATTATATGCTTGTGTTATGGGTGTTAGTCAACGATACTAATACATACAAATACTTAAATAGATACCAGAATACATTTAATAAACACCCAGATACGGAAATGCAGACATCTAAGTATTCATCACACAAATGCCTATCCCCGTCGGGAATCGAACCTAAGCCTTGCGATTCGTTGATGAAGTTAGGCGACTACGCTAGCCACTCGACCAACGAGGCTGTCAATGTTTACTGTCTTTCAAAATTAAATAACTGAGTTTAAAAACCGATTCAATTTTTAATAAATAAATAGATATCTCTGAACCCACGGCCGTCACCTTGATACGTGGCGGTCGTCAACTTTGCGATTCCGAAGACATTTTTAACCTTGTACAATTTCTTTATTGAACTAGCTAAAAAGGACGGTAATTTCAAACAAATAAGTCTTAGGAACCTTCAAGAAAAAAATATAATCATTCGCATTAATTAAAGGGCGGCAACGAATATGTAATACTTCTGACTTTTGGTGCTTTGGATACGTCGAAGACGGCTATCACTTTCCATCTAGTAACTCACTTGCTTGTTTGCCTTCTTTCATAGAAAATAGTATAAAATACATCTGAATAACTGTAATAAAGTTTCTTATTTCCAACAAACCTATTTTTACATCATTCCAACTTTTCTACTCCGGCGTTTATAGCGAGCGTGAAACTTTGTTAAAGTCATAAGTTCTGGTACTATTCGCTATTTTAATTGCTTTCCCTCAGTATAAACATAAACTGCCAGCCCTAAATACGTTATGGCGTCGTAAAATTTAATAGGAAAAGTTTCCTTAATGTCACTCAGCTACCGACTAACGTTGCATAATGAGAAATGAAGTAACGATAATTCGGTTCTGAAATAACTATTGAAAGAAAACCTCAACTCGTTAAACAGCATCCGTTTTACCACAAAAAAGAGTGTATGTACTAATAATGTACGCACATTACACTTCCTTAGCTTAACTATCCAAAAAATAACTACCTGAATAAAAACCGACTTCGAAACTAAAGAGTAAAAAAATAATAAAGATTTAATATTAATTATATACTACCTGTTGTTTACGTATGTTATTTACTTATAGGTTTGAATTCGGTGCCAAGCCAATTTAATACTTACCTATGATAAAAAATAAATACCTATTAGTTTAAGGGTTGGCACCGACTTCAAACCTAATAGTAAATAACACGTGAAAATAATAGGTAGCATATAATTAATACTAAATCTTTAAGTTTTTACTTTATTAATATTAAATCTTTAAGTTTTTAGTTTAAAGGTGATATTATTTATTTTAATAAAATAAACATCCGGAAAATAAAAAAAATTACTTTATACAAAACTTACTAAAAAACTTTGTAACTGACTTCAGACTGTTACATTTCTTTATCATATATTATACTTTTGTTTGTTAGTTTGTTTGCGTTGTTTTTAACGGATTCCAAAAAAAGGAGGTTCACAATTAGAATGTATGTTTTTTTTGTATGTTAATTGATTATGGACCAATAGATAACCGATTTTGATGATCTTGTCTAGAAATCGTCTATCGTTCGTAATCTAAATTATATCTGTCTTTGTTGATACAACAAAATAGCAAAACGTAGCCATGTCATTCTGAGTCTGATATGTAAAATAAACTGTCTATGTTCTTCAGTACCGTCTTTACCATAAGGGGCCCCGGGGCCAGTGCCCAAGGCCCCTATACTCAGAGGACCCCAAAGGATCAACCATTTCACTTACTTTTAACCTTTAAATATGTTGGTTGGATGCATTACGTTTTTCTCGTTGGCCTAATTTGGGAGCATTCTATTTCGCAGCTTAAGAACGACTAAGTAATTTGTCAATAATTAAGAGCATAGAAAGTGATATTCTTCAGAAAATTGAGTTTGAGTATTTAACACTTTCAAGGACACTACTCATTGGATCAAGTACCAAATGTGGCACTACTTTTTTCCATACAAATTGAAACCACGTCCATAATTGTTGTGTCACGAAGTTCAAGATTCTATAACAGCTATCATGGCAGTACGTCTCTGTACGTAGGCGTACTGCCAATATGACTACATCAGACACAACGCTTATGTGACACTACGCCTTGGTACGTGACCGAAAAGAAGCGTACTGTCGGATATAATTGTTGCTCATATTGTGGATTTGACAGTACGTCTCGAAAATGATTTCGCCACTGGCACTAGAATCTTCTGCGGAAGGTTCAAAAGTTTTGTCGGAGTCATATTCACCTTCAACGTCAGAGAACGGATCATGACTGCCACCTGTCTCTTCTTCTTCAAACAAGGTCTTGGAGTTCTCGTTTTGGCGTGACCTTTTCTTTCTAGTAGCCATCAATATGTAAATAGCTATTGTAACAAGTAGCCAGACCAGAAGCAACATAACAAGATTTCATTAGTTATACAACGTACAATAAACTACATAGTTATAATATATAGTTATAAATAAAGGTTAGGGTGTACTAAAATATTTCAATTTCATCATAAAATAGATTCAATTATCTAAGAAACATTTTGTAAATAATTGGAATGGTATTATTTTACTTCAAAAAACCAAGAAAACATGAATCAAATACTAACGCCTCCTACTGTGACACTGCTTTAATGTCCGATCGCATCGCTATAGACGCGCATCGGCTATCTTCGTGGTGTCACAATACGATTACTATGCAAAAATTTACGCTGTGTGTGTGTGCAACACATTTGTAGCTAAAAAATCGTTTGATGTGACAGTACACGAATGAAATCGATTGCGTTGTGACAGTAAAGACAGTACTTCATACAGGCCCTAAGAAAATTTCACGCGTATATTAAAATATTAATAATATCATTCATCAATCATTAATAAATTGAAAAATATTTTAGCGTAAATGGGCGTTATGTCATATTGCGATTTTAGTAAATCACGAAAATCGCCGTTCTGTTCCTGAAAGTGTTAATAGAAGATTTTGCTCAACAGAAATCTTGAAAGAAATTAGTATCGCAATCATAAAAAAACGCGGCTCACTTATATTATTAATGACATACTGTAATAAAATAATGTAATTTGTAATCCAAAAAGACATAGTAAAAAAAATTGTAAAGTTTGATTTATTTATATTCCAAAAGGGCCCAGGGCGCAAGTTTTCGTGTGCTTAGAGGCCCCAGCCTAATCTAAGACGGTCCTGACCTTCTTAGTTGTTTTGTTGATGACCGCAAGAGCTATTGTTTAATATTAAAACTGGAGCAGTAAATACCTAAGTAACTGTCAAGACGTTTAGTTTAGTTAATATGTAAAATTAATAATCGTAAAATTAGGGCTTGTAGTATCAGAGATTGTAGATTTGAAAAGTTGACTCTACATGACATCTAAAATTTGACCATGTGAGCCATTTGGACTCATTTTGGCATCATTTTACATGGAAATGTTTTTGATGATTATATAGGAAGCTTCTGGTTCATAAATTAAACATTCTCGTACAACAATGTGAAGTATTACTTCAAGAATGAACGACAATTTAAGACAATTTGAAACATGCCAACGGATTTCTGAAGTACATTACGTCAATCCTTTGAGAATTGTAAACAAAAACTGGATTTAATTTGGATTTATATTAAAGCTTCCCCATTATTCCAGAATACATCGACGCTTATGTGACAATGACGTAACGTATTTGAAATTCCTAGCTTAAATATATTTAATACCAACATTCGAATAAAACGGAACTTTTCTTTTTTTGTTGGTCGGGCTTATTTTCAGAATAGACCATCTGCCTTCCAGGCAGCTTGTAAAAGGCGAGCACAGGCTTACCGTCACTAACACCGTGACATCTGACTAGGTGGTAGAGTTTCGCTCTCACCCGGATCGGTACCACCGCCTTACCTATTCTTACCTATGCAGATATCTAAATGTTCATCACACAAATGCCTGTCCCCGTCGGGAATCGAACTATGGGCCTCGCGGATGGCTAGGCGTGTACGCTAGCCACTCGAACAACGAGGCGGTCAAAAATTGATAAATTATGTTTATACATTTATATACGAAGACTTTGGACAGGGCTTCTGTTGGCAGCTAAGTGAAATAAATTTTCAGAACAAAAGCGCTATACATTTCTAATGTTAATTACCGAATGTAATCAGTAGCAAATTATGGTAAAGGCCCAGAACAAAATTCGTAAAAAGGAGGGAAAGTAAAACCATTGTATGATGTTGCGGGATTTCATGCTGTGATTTTCGTTTCAGCGGTCTGGTATACCCTCAAGCTACCTTACTGCGCGATAATTTTTGTTCTTCAACAATTTTAATTAAATGAATATTGTCTTTTACCGCATAAATGTTATCTTTAGACTTATAATTAAAATATTTTCCTAAACATTCAAAAATATTGCATATTGCACAAAGTTAATATCCGAGTTTTCACTCTGCCAGCATTTCTGCAGCTCGTTGATTTTTTTATACGAGATTTGCTAGATTCAAACAAGCTATCGGTTTTCTGATGTAATTTACCAGCATAAAGCATATCAGAATATTAGGCTTCATCCATAAGTAAGTTTTCCAGAACTTCAGAATGACACACAACGACGATCATTATCGTTTTAACAGTAGAAATAGATGAAGCGACGCTACCAGTCCAGTCGAGTTGTCTGAAATCTTTCGTCCACCCAAGGACGCGGTATTGGTGATATATTAACAGAATTTTAGCTCTTGCTATTTGCTTAAAGCAAAACTATGGAACAGTTGGTTAAACTGCACATTCAACCGATACTTAAATTATTGCTTGGTTCCCGAAATATCTGTTTACACAGAACAATAGTTAATAAACTATTTTAATTCATAGATCAATCCTTACTTTTAAAAATCGAATGCTAAACTGTAATAAAAAATAAACTAACATACAAATAAAGACTTTTTTATGATATTAAAAGGCAAACAAATAGACGGAATTCCTGATGGTAAGAAAACACGACATGTAAATGAAACATGAATAAATATTTCACAGATGAAACATTAAATATTAAGAATGTTTAAATTAAAACAAAAAATATTATTTTTTTAATAAAACTCGTTAATCTATACTTAATAACGTATTTATTACATTGAATTTGTTACTTAACAACCGAATACTAAACTGCTGGTTAGTGTCGGTACATTGTGATCTTAGGTCGGTACTTGTACTAAAAAACTTTTAAAAAAAAGTATCTTCACGTCTATATCCCCGAAGAGGTAGGCAGAGTCACAACCAGGGCACCCACAACTAGCCGAAGACACTAAGTCCCGCAATGTGATAGATGGCAAGCCTATCACTCCCCGGGCACATTTCCAATTACGAGCTACTTTTTTTTGTTGCCCGACCCGGGATTCGAACCCAGCACCTCAAGCAGTCAAGTCCAACAA
Organism: Calephelis nemesis; assembly: GCA_002245505.1. Classification (NCBI taxonomy): domain Eukaryota; kingdom Metazoa; phylum Arthropoda; class Insecta; order Lepidoptera; family Riodinidae; genus Calephelis; species Calephelis nemesis. The sequence goes on along the minus strand of NJDD01001212.1, from coordinate 685,639 downwards.
CTGAACCGCTAGACTACAGAGGCGATACAACTAAAGAACTTAAAGGTAAACTAAGCAAATAATGACAGTTATATTCAAAAGATTTTTTTCTCACGGGCAATTCTATTTATTATCAACTATTATCATGACTACAATTAGTAAATATTTAAAGTGCTACAAACTGATCCAAAAATAAAAAAAACAAGTGTGTCAAAAGTTTTTAAGAAGCAAAATGCTATTAATGTCATTGTTAGAAGTAAAAGTTTAAGTTTACTTAAATTTTAAAATTGATGTAACATTGAAGTAAGAAATTATGATAAATTCAAAACATCTAAAATCTCTAAAATTATGTCGATGGATTCTTAAATATGAGAATAATCCTCTATTTAAATTGAAAAAAAAAATAATAACTTTATTTTCATTGACATAACAATATTTTTAAAAACACAGAAAAAAGGAAAATAAGGGCTATCAAATTGGCTGAAAATCTTCAAAAAATGTCTAGAAGTGTACCATTTAAATCTAATTTATCATTTAAGAGGTCAGTAGAGCTTCTCTTGAAACTCGATTCATGATATATTGGAAATTGAAATCGATTATGTAATTTTAGGTACTCATGAACACAATACTGGCAAATTATTAACATTTAGGCAATAGATAATAATAAATTATTATACCGCATTAATTGTTGAATTTATTTAAAACTTTATATAGTTAAAAATAAATTATTTTATCGGATTCGTTGGATTTATTTGTACATATCCTTTAGTTCTGTTTGCAAAAGTCCCTAAATTGACATAAACGATTCCAATTTCCAATTCACACGGTACCGAGTTTCGACAGTATCAAAGGTTACCCTGGACTGTTTTTTAGGTTCCCAAGGCTTTAGTTTTCTGTTCTTACCGCGTAGTGTTTCCAGTCATTTGGGGTCGAATTTGTCGATAGCAACCGATGAACTATGCCTGAAATGCCACATGTTTATATTTTGCAGGATTAAATGAGTGAGAAGGAGTGATATTGTTACAGTAGGTTTCTTTTCTGTAGATTCTAAATTCCTGTTTATTTAGTGGTGTATTAATAGTTACCTCAAAAATAATTTGTTTAAATCCTATTTCCATATTAAATTGGATTTTTGAACTTAAATGATTTGTAAAATCAAATAAAACCGTTAATTTTTTGTTGCTGCTGTCCATGTGCATAATTTCTTTTTGAAATGGTTAACATGTTGCTGATCTCGTAGTTCTTACAACTTCAGCGAACTATTTTGGGTCGTGCAGTGCTCAGCCCGAGACATCATTATTTAAATGGATTGGACTGTTCCCTACAACTCCAGCAACAAGGGCTGACATCCGGGATTCCCGGGAGGCACTACCTCGAATTGGTGCTGCGTTCTTGTTACTGGGTGGGCTTGGTGGAGGAGTATGCTCGACGCTCGGCGTTATGCGCCGGGCGCAAGAGAGATCTCCATCGCCGAGGTATGCACAAAATGTCATCAACATACCTTTACCAGTACATGATAAATTCTTACAATTCCTTACAGTTTTGTCTGGAATTTTTGTATTTTGCCAATAAAATGTCAGCACAAAGTGACATGAAATTATTAAGTGAAACAGTACAAGCGTTCTTCATTTATATAATATACATAATGGAGATTCACCAAGTGCCAAGTATGGAAATAATTCAATATATTATTATGAATTCATTTGTCTTATTTGTGTTTATGCTTATAATCCTACAATAATTGATATGTTCTATTATCTTCTCTAAGTTCTGTTTTAATTTTATATTCCCCCTTTTTGTACTGGTGTAGACATACCTTATAAATTTGATAATCGGGCGTAACCACGTTAGCGTCTAGTTAGATATAAAGATGATTTTTAACAAAAATTACTGAAGTATTTGCCGTAATTTGGATAATATATTACAGCTCTCCGTTATTTCTCTATATGTTAACGCTTTTGTGGCAAAGATACAACTCAGTATTTACATTTTTTATTAGCTTGCCTATATTTTGTATATTAACAATAAATTAATTAATAAATAAATATCCCTGGACAACTTACACAAATTGAATCTAACCCCAAAGTAAGCAAATTATATGGTTGTGTTATGGATGTTAGTCAACGATATTAATACATAGAAATCCTAAAATTTATTCTGGTATAATCTAATAAACGCCCAGACCCGGAAATGCGACATCGGAATGTTCATCGTACAAATGCCTGCCCCAGTCGGGAATCGAACCCGAGCCTCGCGGTTGGTCAGTGTAGTTAGGCGTGTACGCGTGGCGTTCACGTACACTCGACTAACGAGGCGGACAATCTAATAAAAATAATAAAACTGTTTTAATTGATATATGTCTCTATGCCTTTTCAAAGGTCTCTATGCCTTTTTCAATGGAAAAGTAAAACTTGTTTCTTGAATTTTTTAATAGAACCAACTTTGATAGGAATTGAGCATATGCAGTTTTCAAATGATCACAATATAGGACTAAGTAGTACTTTGCACGCCTTGGTTGTGCCTCTGGCTACCTCTTCGGGAATATGAGCGTGAAGACTATATTCTTGTTTCTATTTTCAAATAAGTATTATCTTTATTTTGAAACTAAACACTTAATAATATTAGTACCACCTATATAAAAATGTCATCTGTTACGACTGATAAAAATTCATTGCTTCAAAATAATATTTTCTTAATAAACATATTCATCAAATGATGAGAAGAATAATGAATATATTTCCTTAAATATTACTTAATGGGGTGTTTGACGATACAAAGGACGAATTGCTGGCTTTTCGAACTCGTTAGCATTTATATATGCAACATCGATAACCTCCTCATAATTTTTATATAAAAAAAATATTTCTCACGTTATATTATTGGTCCCTGTGATTGTTTTTTATATTACAGGTAGGCAAACAATCAGACGGATTTCCTGATGATAAGAAATTCACGCCGCCTAGAGACACCGAAGATGGTAATGGTGCGCTGCCAACCTGAGGTCAGGATGTTAGGCAGGAACAGGTAAGGCAGTGGTACCAATCTGGGTGAGTCGCTGCGTATATAGCATAGCACTCTACCGCCAGTAGTCTTGTTGGCAACGACTCATTTTATTCCGATACCTCAGTAGGAATCCGCGAAAGAGCTAAACAGCATTTAGTTGAGGATATTACTTAACATATCTCGGGTTTGCTTTCCGAGTCAGACAACAAAATTCAAAATGTTTTTCAATTTTATAATAAAAATAACCCAGGATTGGATAGGTGCCCGGTTTGCGAAAGTTTGGCACCTATCACTTTGTTGGACACTTAAGTGTATTCGGCTAGTTGTGGGTGCTTTGGCTGTACTTTTGTCTGGCCCTTTAGGGATGAGAGCGTGATGATTTTTTTTAAAATGAAAACAACGTTCACCTAAGACCGGATATATGTTCGGTTGGCGATCATATGTTTGCCACCTATCTGATTGCAAGACTTAGTTACTGACTTGGTTGATGGGTTGCATCTCTGACGATCCTTTCGGGGATACGGGCGTAAAGATACTTCTTTTGGATGAAATCGAACATTGTATCTAACAGTATATTTAGTCGATATACATATTGTAGGTTTAGTTTCGTATAGTAAAGTTTTTTGTAATTTCTAATACACACATTCAGCAAATAAATAATACCTTAGGGATCTAGAAATATTTTTTGATGTATGATTTAGAATTTTCGGATACAAAAATAACAAAAAAATGTAATAGGAGAATCAAGTGTTGTCGATACAAAAAATATTCGACAAAGGCTTAAAACTATTTCTAAACCTTTGATATAAAAAAAGATTAACTAAAGAGTCCTTCACAGTAAGAGCCTCTTAGGAACCGCAAAGTAACAACCGAGGCTTATAATCCGAGGGAAATAGGGTTTAAAAGAAAATCCTACCATATCTATATCTTATAATCTTAGGTAAAGCGATATTTGAGAGGAATTTCACTGTGGCATTTTATTATTACTTTCACCGTTTATTTTCATTTTTACGAGACTTTATAACATCTCTAGAACAGGTATCGATAGTTTGTGGTAACAGCAATCGGTTTTTCAGGTAATAGCATAGAAGACTTTTTTAGGTTGGGCATTCAGTTACAAAATTTTTAATATGAGAAAAAATTGAAGCATAAAGATAAAAAAATAGTTTGCAGTTTTAAAAAAGAGACATTTTTAAACTTAAGAGTAGGTTAAAATAAAAATAAAAATTAAATTATATTTAATACAATCGCCTCTGTGGTGGTGGTGGTGGTATTGTTAACTGTCGGACTTGACTGTACGAGGTCCCGGGTTTGATTCCTGTGTCGGACAACAAAAAGAAATTTGGGTTTTTCCAATTTTCTATTAAAAAAAACGTTGCTCGGGAGTGGATATGTGCCCGGTTGACGAAAGGCTTGCCACCTATCACATTGTGGGACCTAGTATCTTCGGCTAGTCGTGGGTGCCATGGTTGTGCCTCTGCCTACCTCTTCGGGGATATGGGCGTGAAGATTTATTTAATATTAGATGTAGCACCTCGCAAGCCTTTTTTATGATTTTTATATGATTCAAGCAAACGGGTTATTAACTAATATAACCAACTAACCTAACCTAAATAAACTATTATCTAATATAATTATAATAATTTATTAGCAGTCCGTCCCACCTGCACACGGGTGCACTATCTATAAAAAAAAGTGCATCAAAATCCGTTGCTCAATATTAAAGATCCA
>NJDD01001212.1:669671-680513 GCA_002245505.1 Calephelis nemesis | reverse complement strand
CGCAAGCCTTTTTATGATTTTTATGTGATTCAAGCAAACGGGTTATTAACAGCTAATATAACCAACTAACCTAACCTAAATAAACTATTATCTAATATAATTATAATAATTTACTAGCAGTCCGTCCCACCTGCACACGGGTGCACTATCTATAAAAAAAAGTGCATCAAAATCCGTTGCTCAATATTAAAGATCTAAGCACACATACAAATAGCGGAAAACGACTTTGTTTTACATTACATAGTTATGATATGTGAACCCGTTTTAGGTGCTACATTGCTACTTTGAATTGTAGAGGAAGCCCAAATAAAAAAAAACATGACGTATACTTCCACGTTAATAGTATTAGGGTATGACCTTTCAAAGCTACTATATTTTTTAGATCACAAGTAAAATAATTCTGAATTTCTAACATAACATTTAATTTTTCTTTATCAAAGTATTAACAATATCGAAGTATTCGTCTTTTGAATACGCTTTGATGTTAGGCTCCAAAGGAACCTTATTTCGCGGTAGGCTTATATCGAAGTAAATGCTTGGCTTTTAATGCTTTTGATTTCAAAAGGTACATTCAAACTTATACCAGCGTTTTGGCACCATTTAGAAAAGATTGCCGCTTTTTTTTCGTAACTTTTAAATTTTTTGTACAACCAATCAAACGAAGTAAAAGTATCTTCACGCTCATATCGCCGAGAGTTACTTAGAACACACGACTAGCCGAAGACACTAAGTCCCACAATGTAATAGGTGGCAAGCTTGTCGCCAACCGGGCACATATCCAATTCCGAGCAACATTTTTTTAAATTAGAAAATTTTAAATACCATATTTTCTTTTCTTTGCCCGACCCGGGATTCAAACCAGGGACCTCATGAAGTCAAGTCCAACACTAAGACCGCTAGGCCACAGAGGCGATAAAGTGTAATTAGTCAATTTGGTGAATTTTAGTCAATCAAATTGCGCAAGTGAGATAGGTATTAATGAAGAAATTAGTGTATCGTGCCTTTCCTTGTTGCCTTTCTCCCTAAATGAGTCCGAGTAAGGAGGACACCGCTTTGTCTAAGATTCATTTTGAGCAATTTAAACCCGATTTTGCTAAACGAGTAACTTGATGCAAACTTGAACTTGACTAATTGCAGATGCTTACGCCCATGACAAAAAGTGAATAACAATAATTAAGTAAATAAAAACCGACTTCAAAACTAGAAAGTAATAAATAATAAAGATTTAACTTTTATTATATACTACCCATTATGTAAATGTGCTATTTATTAAAAAGGTTGAAGTCAGTGCCAAGCTAATTTACGACTTACTTATAACTTAATTATTAATTAAAGGCTTGGCACCGACTTCAAACCTATTAGTAAATGGCATATGTAAATAATAGGTAGTATATCATTGAAATTAAATATTTATTATTTCTTACTTTCTAGTTCTGAAGTCGGTTTTTATTAACGTACTTATTTTTATTTATTACTTATTAGTTTATTGCTGATATGATGTAATCGAATAAAAACAAACATCGGGATAGGTAAAAAATTGATAAAAAATTCTTATAAAACAAAAACTAATGGGTCTATCTGAATCAAATTTTTACTTAATAAATTCTAAGCTATTCCTTATCAAACAAAAAAAGAATCACGTAAATCGGTTCGTTACCTTTAAGAAATCGGTGTACATACATAAAAAAATTACCGACCGATTTGAGAACCTCCTCGTTTTTTTTTAACTCGAAAAAAAAAGCTATGAAATTTTTCCTATTAAAATTATTAAAGCAAAAGATTACAGTTTTCCGTAACACAGTTTCATGTTTATTATAATTGCTTACATTTTCAGGGGTGCTTTTGAAAAGGAAAGCTTTCATCCTTATCTAACTCGTGAAAAGCTCGGTTAAAGAGATTTTCTTTCTCTATCTCACTGATATTCGGCTGACATAGAGCGGATCCTTATGTAAGTCAGTGCTTTTCAGCGTGTCGTTCGGTGAAGACGTGCGCTCAGTCACGCAAAATTTCTCAACGAATAATGCCGGACTGTGATTTTTACCGCGATACAGCTTACTTCAGAATAAAACTTGTATGAATATGAAAATTTGGAAGTGTATGGTGTTTAAAATAAATTAAGTGCTGAAGAGGTTTTTATGCTACTTACGAGGATTATAGGGATATATTAAGAAAAACATTATTTTGCTCTAATTTTAGAAATTTCAAGCATGTCGAGTATAATCCTAGGATTAACTCATAGATACGTTCCGAAACGATTTATGTTAAATGACGTCTTAACAAAATAAAAATAGACGCATCTTAACAACTTGTAATATATGACATGACGTAAATTTAAAAGGAAGTGTCATTTTATTTGTCAACGAGCTTTAAAAACTAAATGTTGACATAATTAGTGATTAAGTTGTCATAGATTGTTGTGGCATGGTTGTTTTTAATTACTTTATTAGTAGAGTTAATAATTAACTTAATAAGTAATAGTTTAAGTGACAATGAAAAGAAGAAGAGTGTAATATTAGTGACGGATAAAAATTAAGAAATATGGCAGGGAATTTGAAAAGGAAATGGAATTCTTATGTGCTGAACGCGATTCTTCTATTCATTACATTCGTTTACGGTGAGTAATATATTTTTTTATTTTTAGCCTTAGATAAATGACAAGTCTATTTTTAGTATTTAATTATTCTTTTGAAACATTAGTTTTTACTACATAGTATTTAAAAGATCAATGCATAAGTATAAAAAATACTGCGATTTCGAAATACCTGTATTTTATTCTACTGTTTATAATTATAATTCATGCTACAAAACACAGAAAAAAAACCTTAACAAGATGCTTGTTCTTTTATCCGTGATAATATCGGAAAAGTTTATACGAATTTATTAAAATTTTCGCAAGAAGTAGAAAATTATGAAATTGGTATATTATATCAAAAGCCGAGTAATAATTTCTATAATAGGTAGGATTACAAACCTAGCGATTAGCCGAAGACATTAACTTCCACCATGAGATTGGTGGCAAGCCTATCGCCAACTGGGCATCCTGAGCAACTTTTTTTTAACAGTAAATTGAAAAACCACATTTTTTTTCGTTTCCTGACCCGGGAATCAAAACTGGTACCTCATAATGTCAAGTCCAGCACCTGGACCGCTAGACCACAGAGGTGACTTATTTACATATTTAAATCAAAAATTTATGTAGGGTATTTTTTTATTATTATTCGTGACAATTTGTCTTTACCTATGCCTATCGTTATGCTGTAGCGCCAGTTATTTACTTTTTTCTTTTAATCAAAGATCTCATTACACTAACTTATCTGATTTTGATAAAGTACAGACAAAATAATTATATTCAAAAAGTTACCGTAATATCCAAAATGTTGTTGCAGTTTTTATATAATACGTGTAGATTAAGTAGATTAGGTATGTATTGTATATGTTTGATATTATCTGTTGCTCGTAAATTTTAATCGTTATGTAAATACTATTAATATAGATTTTGCAACACTGATCACATGCAAATGTCTCATATATTTAAATGGGTGTTCATTAAATTTATTCTAGTGTTTAAGTATTTCTATGTATTAATGTCCTTAACCAATTAATAACAGAAGCATATAACATGCTTATTTTGGGGTTAGACCAATTTCTCTAATTTAAATAAATTTTCCCCCGTGTTGGTCCGTGCTCCTTTGTAGAATAGACCATCTGCCTTCCTGTGCCAGGCAGCTCGTAAAAGGCGAGCATATGCTTGCCGTCACTAACACCGTGACATCTGACTAGGTGGTAGAGTTTCACAGCGACTCACCCGGATTGGTACCACCGCCTTACCTATTCCTGCCGCCATAACGTCATGACGTGTTCCGGTTCGGAGGGTAAGGTAGCCGGTAAACTTACTTTTGCTCGAGGCCTAACATCCCGGCTTGTGGTTGGCTACGCACCATCACCACCTTTGGTGTCTCTAGGCGGCGGGAATTTCTTACCATCAGGAAATCCGTCTGCTTGTTTGCCTTCCAATGTCATAAAAAAAAACATATTTGTATAACAAAAATAAATCGAAGAGTTAATGTCGGCTAGTCATGGGTGTCCTGGTTTTACTTCTGTTTTTTCGGTTGACTTTATTATCGTGGGAACTTTAGTTATTTTTATTCGTTTACTAGCCAACATAGCGAACTTTGTACTCAAGCAAAAGTAAGTTTACCGGCTACCAGTTGCATCTATAGTGACTGTAGGTGACTTATTTTATTACAGAATTAATATTCTTTCCCGTATCGGTCCGAGGTCTTTTACAACAGAGACCATCTGCCTTCCTACCAGGAAGCTCGTTAAAAAAAAAAATAAACTTACTGTCACTAACACTGTGATATCTCGTCAGGTAGTAAAGATTTGCACCGAGTTTGGTACCATCGCCACATTTATTCGTGCCGCCATAACATCAGTACTTGCCGTTAACGTGTTCCAGTTTGGAGAATAAGGTGGCTAGTATACTTACTTTTGCTTTAGGCCTAACATCCCGGCCTCAGGTTGGCATCGCACCATTACCATCTTTGGTGTAGCGGCGTAAATTTCTTACCATCAGGAAATCCGCCTGCTTGTTTGCCTTTCAATACCATAACAAAATAGCTACCTACATGTATAGAAAGTAATGGAAAAGCCAGAGGCGTATTCAGATTTGTGTAAAACTTTGTTTTTGATAAAAAAAATGTATCTGTAATATTAAGTACATATATGACTACATCAAAGTATTAATTCATAACATAACAGAAGCTCTAATATACCGTATGTTTCTTACACAGCAATATTTTGGTAATATATAAGAAATCTAATATTTACTGTGGATATTTAAATTTCATGGGTAAAAGGAAAATATATGTAAATGTTATTTTCGTAGTACGAACGTCTTACCTCAATAATACAGAAAAAATATTATTCAATAGAGCTTCAACAAAGCGTAGGATGTGGTAATACGAGCTAGATATCTCAAATGACAACCAATTCTATATTATTGTAGTCAAATTTCAGTCTTGTGATGTCAGAATTGAATATCCAAGTGCAGCTATTGGTTGTTGCTATTTATGACGTCATAACTGAAATGGTGAAAACAGAAAGATGTCAATCTAAGTTCTGAAGGTAATCTTCAGCTTACAGCACATCGCCATTCAATAATTATTTTTTCAATTGTTTCCGAAATGGTCCCACATCAATTTTGTCAACACTCTACTAGTTGTTTTGATGATGAGTGTAATTCCAAAACCACTAGTCGGATCTTGATAAATCTAATACAGTACCTCCTTGAAATCACAATCTATCTTTCTAAAACAGAAACATCAAAATTGGTTACCTGTTGGCCGAGTCATCGCGTTATAAACATAGAGTCGAATTGAGAACCTTATCCTTTTTGGGAAACGGTTAAGGCCCCATACTTAGTCAGTCAGAAGAGCCAATCACCGCACTCCCTCGTTCCATGATTACTATGAAATAGTGCGCTCTAAAGTAAACGTCTTAAGCGACAAATCACTATTTTTGACACTATAAAAGTAATTTGAAAAAAGTATAAAAACTGAAACACCTACCTTTTAGGTATAGTACTTATCTATGTTTATGTTAAATATAGTGTCGATATTTTCATATTTGAAGTAGACATTTGGGTTTTGCTTTCAAAAAAGGGTTAACTTTTTGATTTTTTTCTATCAAGCAAAGTGAAATCAATCGTGTTTTGAAAACACTAGTCTAGTAAAGCATATTCATGTTAATCTTGTGTGTTTTTGTCAGCAAGATCCATGATTGCTTTGTATGAAAAAAAACATTGTACTGCTGACGTATTTTAGCATACATGGACCCTTAAGTGTATGATGAACGTCGTAATGACTGTATTATGGATTCAACCATGGTCACGCTAGACCCTGAAGTCATGTCTATTGTAACTTAAAGATGTTAGAATCTGTACTTGTTATCATCAGCACTTGGTGGAATTCCATTGTGTATACACTTTTTAAGGTAAACGCTTGTACTTTTCCACTATACAGATTACCGGTGTATAGTGAAAAAGTACAAGCGTTTGCCTTAAAAAGTGTATACTATCTAGTTTACCGGTGTATAGTGGAAAAGTACAAGCGTTTACCTTAAAACGTGTGTATTAATGATGTTAGACGTACTAGTAGATTGATATCATTTTAGGGAGAGATATTTTGTACGGCCTAATGTGATGAATGATGTGACTGTCATAACGGTCACAAGTTAGATAGTACATTCTGAACAAAATTAGTTACGAGATATAACTCGTAGTTACTACATATAAATAAAATGAAATAAAGTAAAAAAATTAATGAAAAATAAGTAAGAAATGAAATAATTTTGTACTTTCTATTCACAAAAGAACATGATGATGTGTTATTACATATTGAACAACATTAGTTACGATTATTTTTTTAATGCCGTATATGTACCTACCTTCTCATCCGCAGTTAATCAATTTCTACGTCCTTAATGACGTTTATTATTTTGTCGCGATGTTATTTCAAAACTACGATATATCCTGAGATCTATACTAATACTATAAAGCTGAAGAATTTGTTTGTTTGCTTGGACGCGCTAATCTCAGACACTACTGGTCCGATTATTTACATATAAAATAAAATAAATATGAGGTAAAAGTGAAATTATCGCCTCTGTGGTCTAGCGGTCCGGGTGTTGGACTTGACTGCGTGCGGTCTCGGGTTCGAATCCCGGGTCGGCCAACAAAAAGAAAATTGGATTTTTCCAATTTTCTAATAAAAAAAATGTTGGTCGGGATTGGAAATGTGTCCGGTTGGCGATAGACTTGCCACCTATCACATTGTGGGACTTAGTGTCTTCGGCTAGTCGTAGGTGCCCTGGTTGTGCCTCTGCCGACCGCTTCGGGGATATGGGCGTAAAGATACTTTTTAAAAATGAAATAAAATATAAATGTGAAATGAAATGAAGTACATAATTCCACTTCCCTTTAGTTACAAAATCTGATAATTATGTGAAAAGTGAAACTAATTGACCTAAGAGTAGGTACTCTTATTTATATTAAACGTAAAAAAATAATATTCTGTGAAAAGTCAAATATTATTTAGATAGTATGAAGTAACCCTGATCTGACACGACTTTGAACATAGTTGATGCAATGACTGCATAAAAATTAACTAATTTGACATTGGCTAAATAAGTCGTGAAAATCGATCGAAAGCCATTATTATAAAAGAAGAAGAATGTGTAATAATCGTTCACTTTACATTATGTAAATTCATGACTGAAAGCTTCAAATTATTCATACTTTAAATATGACTACTTTTAACATATATGATGAATACATTTATATTATGTATTTTTTGATATTCCATATCAGTTATATTCATACTCTGTGTTTTGGCAACTTCACAGAAGTTAGGCTAAGAAAGTTTTGATTGAAATAACGTTCATTAGAGGAAAAGGTAAAAACTTTATATTAGTCTAAATTGAGTTTGTACAAATTCTTAAGAAAATATCACGGTAACAGGGTTAGAATGGCAATTCAACGTCTAGTATTAAAGCTAAGCCATAACTTGAATTTTTATACACATGTGGTTGGTACGTGGTTTTTAAAAGCCGCATTAACATCAGCGATTGCCGTTGACGTATTTCGGTTCGGAGCGTAAGGTAGCCTTACTTTTAAGGTAAACTTACTTTTTCTTGAGGCCTAAAATCCCGGAGTCATGTTGGCAGTGCACCATTCTCACCTTTGGTCTCTAGGCGACGTGAATTTCTTACTATCAGGAAATCCGTCTGCTTGTTGGCCTTCCAATATCTTAAGCAAATTTAAAAGAATGAGTAATTGACAATTATTGATAGGTTATTACTATTACATGCATGCATATTATACAATAATCTAATATATAAAATTCTCGTGTCACGGTGTGCGCGATTGAACTCCTCCGAAACGGCTTGACCGATTTTTGACAAATTTTGTGAGCATATTGAGGAGTTCTGAAAATCGGCCAACATCTATTTTTTATACTCCTAAGTAGCAAGGGTGACTTACATCAATTTTTTCAATAAAACCACATTTAAAAAAGTAGCAGAGGTCAGCTAGTTATATTATCATTTTTTTTATACCTACACGTTAAAAAAGTAATGAAACGTTTACTTTTCTAAAACATGCTAGTAAAAACAAAAAACTTTGGATAACATTTTAGTATTTTAAACAACACATAAAAATTCATACCCATGTACCTGTTGCTGTAAAGAATATACTCCTGAGAATGTTCTCGAAGCGTGTGTACGGCTTTTGTTCTGAATATTTATTTAAAAGCTTTTACACATAATGGAAAACATTACTAATTAATGATTTACGCGTTCCTAGAATGGATTTTTCCAACGTTACTCAAATTACTCCCTGAAGTGTTAATTTAGGCGTTTTAATTGAAAAGGCTCCTATAAACACACTTCCATGTAACATTGTTTACATATTAATTGAAGTATCGAAAACAGTATTATACTAGGAGAAATAAAAAGGACGGACTGTCATTATAAATTTTAATCGAATTTTTCCGGTGATGATTAACCATTAATTAATTAAAGATGCTTATCAGAATCAAAAACAAAATAAATATTACTCACTTTGACCATACAGATGGTACTTGTGACCGACATTGCCCTGGTTTACCTCTGCCTACTTCTTCGGGGGTATAGTCGAGACGATACTTTTCTTTATTTGTTAAAATATATGTAGGGCATACCAAAAGTTTCTTAAACTGGCTACTTATAACAAATCATGTTGACTGCGCCTGTATGTAGAGCTTCCGCAGAAGGAAGTTTTTCTAAATTAAAGTTATTGAAAACTACCAAAGAAACAGCAGGAAGCAGAAACGACAGTCCGCTTTTGCAAACTTTCAATCAAAGCAGAATTAGAGCTGCAAAAATCAATTACAAATCCTTACTAGAGGATTTTTGTAAAGTAAAAAGTCGAAAACATTGTTTTTACACACAAACAGTTTTTAAACAATGTAAATTAGTAGATTCAAAAAAACCTAGGTACTGTTCTAGATTATTTTTATTTTATATACTATCCTATCCATGTCTCGTAGAGCTTATAATTTTTCTCTTTTGAAGTTATCCTTCTTTTGGCGCGTTAGGAAAAAATGATGAGGGTAAATTTTTACGACGCGCGCGCACACCGTCACGAAAAACCGACATGATGAAGTTAACTATAGATAACATTTTAGTTTTTCAAAAAAAGGTACCTTAAATATTAAATAAACTTTATTTAACTAAATAATGCATTATAACAAAACTTTTAATGCATTAAATACCTTTTTTCTATGGTTAGTGTCATTTTGTCTACAAATGTAAAATAAGACAAAAGATAAAAATTTTAAAAAGATTACTACGCCGTCTTATTCTATACATATAGTCTTATTACGCCGAAGAAGTATAACTTCTAACGCATGTACATATAATTATATTTTTTTTCTTTTTTAAATTTTTCAAATGATGAATAGGTAAGACCATAGTGTACTAATAAAGTTTTCGGGTTGCTTTTGGGAATGAACGGAAAGGGCCTCGCCGATGTGACTTTGCCCACGTATAAATACATTAGTCCACGCTACGCCACTGACTCGTCTCGTAGCTCTATTTGTTTAACGAATGGAAAATGGTAAATAGTAAGGGTATATCCATCGATTTTTTTAATAAAACAGACGAACGAATACAAAGGCTTAGTCCATATCAAATTGATTAATTAATGAAAACATACCTAAGAGTGCGTGAAAGGTTGTCTGCGGGTTGATGCTAAAATAATATTACACTTCTAAAACATAAAATGTTATTCATCGCTATAGTTTAATTTGCTTTCATTATTGAATTACTCTCTAGACTCAAAGGCGTTAATTTTAGCTAGTTTTGTAATTTACTTTGTCTTTCAAAAATAACGCCCAAATTGAATTCATTTGTTATTAATTAATTAATTTTAATAATCATTTATTTCAGATAGTATAAAATCCATATCCTCACATGAAGTAGCGGCTACCTTACCCTCCGTAAGGTAGCCGGTAAACTTACTTTTGCTCAAGACCTAACATCCCGACCTCAGGTTGGCAACGCACCATTGCCACGTTTGGTGTTTCTAGTTTCTAGGCGGCGGAAATTTTTTACCATCAGGAAATCCGTCTACTTGTTTGCCTTCCAATATCAAAAAAAAAATTAAAGTAACATTTTCAGAAATCTTTGTAAACATTTTTAAAAGAAAATTAAATAAATTGAATCAAAGTCAACATTTTCGATACTGGCAACATAAAACAACTAATAAATTGAGTAATAAATTAAAATAAGATAAAACTTTATAGGGTTTGGTCACAAAGAATAATGAATTTAATTAAAGATATAAAGTAAATCAATCTTAACCAATCTAAAATCAAGTTTTTAGATTGGTTAGAAATAATATTATTCATTTTACATAACAGAACAATAAGTTCGATGTGCCTGTCTGTCAATGACATTATAACCTTTGAATGATTGACCGTTTTTTCGTATGAAAGCTGACTTGATTGAGATGATTCTTAGCTACATTGAAGATAGAGATTATCGGGGGTTATTATTTTTTTAGGATTGTATACGCAATACGTAAATGTTAAAAACGACTTGTACATGAGTAAGTTTGCCGGTTAACGCCAAGTCGGAAGACGATAGTAGCGAGTTTTGATAAGTATTTAATGTAATGTGTCCAACTTTTTAAACCCCAATAATAATTTCAGAATTCTGCACTTGGGCATTGGAATTTTATGTATAAAATCGCTCCAGATTTAAAAAAAAGATTTGGAAAAAAAGCAAAAGAATTCGAATTTG
>NJDD01001212.1:632614-666057 GCA_002245505.1 Calephelis nemesis | reverse complement strand
GCATAACTTTAAAGCGATATTCAGATAATTACAAATTTATTAACAATAATATTGGTAACTTTATGCCAAAAATAACTTGATTAATTACACACCTAATAAATAATTACAAACCGATATGCAAATAAGACAATTTGTAATAATTTAGTATCATAAGTAATACACTTCATATATTCATTATTGCCAACAACATGTCTACTATAGCTTTAGACGTTTTATGTAAAGCAAAATTTCTTATTTAAATATTTACTTCTACGTATGTTCGTATATATTGGTCCGCGTCCTTTGTATAGGATAGACTGTCTCCCGTATAGCGATCTTAGAAAATACCTATTTCTGCAATGACCATGACAGCGTTTAGCATTGTGAAGGTCCATATGGAAACCAGTTACCTTGCATTATAGACTTGGTGTTCCCGCCATGGGACAGCAACACCCATGTAACATTTATGTTGTCTTTAGAAAACGGTTGTCTTAATTAGAAGATCTTTGCGCTTATTCGCTATGTTATCCCATAATAAAATTGAAAATTAAAATTTTCAACAACCCCCGAAAAAACCTATATGTACTTGTAGTGCAGCTAAGAACCAACCAAGTCTGCTTTTGAACAAAAAAGTCCGCATCAAAATCGGTTCATGCTTTTAAAAATTATAATGCCTTAACGCACAAACACACATACACGCATGTCAAACTTAAAATACACATATTTTTTCATCAGGTGTTAAAAAACGATATCGTTAACAATTTCAACCAATTTTCTCTACGGTATTTGAAATCGGAAATTGAATTAGCTAATCTAAATGCAACTAGCATCCAAGTAATTATCAACAACGATACTAATTCCTGCAAATTCAAACTTAATACTCATTTCAATAACTAACAAACTAAGTCAAAACAGTAAGCAAGGACTAAACTCTAATCAAGATTCGAATTGCTGCAGTACAGATACCTTTGAGAGTTTGGAAGTTTTGAAGTGTGCTACCAAAAAGACAGACCAACTTGAATTGAATAATGTATTAGCTTTATATTGAGGGATCACTGCGAATTTGAATGAACATTTCTGACTGGAAATTGTACTTTCCATCGTCGGCATTTGGTGAAACTCAATTGTGTAGTATTATAACAATACTCGATACTTTTAAATAAAACAGCTAGGAAAATGAAGTATTTTTAATTAAAGTAACTTCACGCCCATATTCCCTAAAAGGTAGGCAGAGGCACCCACGAATAGCAGAAGACACTAAGCCCCACACAATGATACTGGGAGCAGGTGTGTATCCAATCCCGAGAAACATTTTTTTTATTAGAAATTTGGTAAAACCACGTTTTGTTTTTGAAACTCAACCCGTATCGAACCCGGGATCTCAAGAAGTAAAGTCCAACACCTTAACCGCTAGACCATAGAAGCGAAACTATTTTTTAATATAAGCCAATTTGTGCTTTTTGTTGAAACTTTGACTTAAAAGAAATAATTTCCGTATTGCTTCCCGTATTTCAATATTATGAACTGTCCTACCCTTAAGACTGAAACATAACTGAGTCATTATGGTGGCAAGAGTATATATAAGGTTATGGATCTCTACCCGTGCAAGTTGCTGAACCAAGTTATACCATCAATGAAAACTAAGTCTTGTATATATTAATAGCCGACCTGCGCGAACTTCGTTCCGCCCGTTCAATTTGTATGGCTAAATGTTTAAAATGTTGTTTTCCCAGTTTCCTCACAATCGGACAGGACAAAAAGTATCCTATGTCCTTCTTCCGGTTCTAAGCTACCTCCCCACATATTTCCAGCCTAATCGGTTCAGCCATTCTTGAGTTATAAGTAGTGTAACTAACACCACTTTCTTTTATATATATAGATTTTGTGAACATCCTAGCCAAACCGGCTAACTTTGTATTGCTTGACATCAACAAATAATTACAAAAGTAAATGTTTCAATTTGGCAATAACATTTAAAATGCATTACCATTTAAGCGATTATCCCCTTATATTACAATTTGGCCGATCCTTTTAAAGTAACCCTGTGTATAGGTAGAGTGAATTAAATAACAATAAATATAATATAGCACGCAAAGCTAGAAACTTTAAACTTTTAGATTTCTCGCCTTACGCGTATGAAGGAATGACGGTAAAATATTTTTTATTCAAATAGATTCAGAAATGTAGATTTAGAATCTAAAAAATAGTCACGTAGGTTCAGATGAAAAAATAACTACATCATAGTCTGGTCTAGAATATTTTATTCAGTCTCAATATTACGAATGTAGGTAGAAATCCTAATTTTATTCAAGACTTCTCTTTCCGGTTAATCTCTATTCCAAAGTAGCGACAGTGAATAAAATTATATGAGTCTATTTATTTCGTATCTATAAGTTAGAGTCGTGTGTTCTTTGATAGGAGAGACCGAGGTGAGTTGTGACAGAGGAGATATGTGACATCTTCGATTTTTGGGACTCTATAAATTACTAGCGGCCCGGGACGTGCTTCGCTACTTATAACATAACAAATATGTTTAGTCCAAATCCAGTGAGTAGACCCACCCGTGTTGGTCCGGGCTCCTTTGTAGAATAGACCATCTGCCTTCCTGTGCTAGGCAGCTCGTAAAAGGCTAGCATAGGCTTTCCGTCACTAACACCGTGACATCTGACTAGGTGGTAGAGTTTCACAGCGACTCACCCGGATTGGTACCACCGCCTTACCTATTCCTGCCGCCATAACGTCATGACGTGTTCCGGTTCGGAGGGTAAGGTAGCCGGTTAACTTACTTTTGCTCAAGGCCTAACATCCCGGCCTCTGGTTGGCAACGCACCATTACCACCTTTGGTGTCTCTAGGTGGCGGGAATTTCTTACCATCAGGAAATCCGTCTGCCTGTTTGCCTTCTAATGTAATAAAAAAAACATCTACCTCTCTATCAGACATTTCGTTAGAAAGCCATTACCAATAAAACCTCTGCTAGCAGAGTACTATGTAGCAGCTTCTAAGAAATATAACGCTGCTACATACTCCTGCCGCCTTAATGACCCTGTCATGTTCCGGTTTGGAGGGTAGGGTAGCCGGTAGATTTGTACAATTGGTCTTACACTACGCCTATAGAACAGCGACGTATCTTTAACAACTATGGTATATATAGGCTAACGGTATTTTTTTCTATCAGGAAAAATGTGGTTTATTGACCTCTCATTTAAAAAAAAACTATTAATCATAACCACTTAACTTAGCGATTCCGTTGTGGTAGTATTTTGTTTATCAAAGTCGACTTAATCTATCTACAGATGAAGGTAGGTCATCAAGAGTGTTATTGCTAATGCATTTTTGTTAATTATTGAAAACTAACAGTGGTTACCTGGCAACCAATCTAAAATAGCATAATATCTAACCTTAGATAAGTTATTGATATAAGCAATTTCACAGTCGTTTCTTTTTCACCAGATTAACAAAAAAAAAACGTATTGATATCCAAGATATAATTATTTCAATTAAACCTAAATATCAGATGAGTGCAAAGAAGTTTCGAAGTAAAGAGTTACAGAATGCGTAACCTGTTTACCAGGTAACTGTTACAAAATAGCATAACCTCTAACCTTAGATAATTTACTAACATTAGCCGTCACACTGTTGTTTTTTTTATAAGTTGTAAAATCCGTAAGGTTGGCAACACATTAGTCATTTTCCAATAGGTCCAGATTAGAGAAAGATAAAAATACTCTTTGATATCCGAGATATAATCGTTTCCATCGAATCCCGGGTCGGGCAACATAAAGAAAATTCGGTTTTCCAATTTTCTAATAAAAAAAAAATGTTGCTCGGGATAGGATATGTGCCCGATTGGCGATAGGCTTGCCACCTATCACATTGTGGGACTTAGTATCTTCGGCTAGTCGTGGGTGCCCTAGTTGTGCCTCTGCCTACCTCTTTGGGGATATGGGCGTGAACTTTTTTAAATACTCATTTATATCCGAGATATAATCGTTTCCATTAAACCTTCATATTAGATGAGTACAAAGTAGTTTCGAAGTAAAGACCTGCAAAATGCGCAGCCGCTCCACCTCCGTAAGCTGGGGCCGCCCGCCCGACTAATCCCCGATAATCTCCTCAAATAAGTATCAAATTGAATCATATCCTGAGCACATTGACGTAGATTTTGATTTTTATCTAACATATGTTCAAATGTATACACTTGGTGCAGAATAAGTAATAGTATTAACGTACAGAAGATCCACTCTCTATTAAAATGCAAATTAATATTTAAAAAGGCAACAATTCTCAGAATCACGTACAAGTCAAGCCAAAACTTAAGTACCTAGTCAGAATAAGTTACAACAATGTCGTGAAAACGATCGCTAGAATGAAAACTGTAACATATAAATGGTTGTTAACTTGTATTAAGGATTTTGTTAGGATTGGCATCATGACCTTATTTACGCCTGCCTCCACTACATCGGCGATATATACTGTTGTGTTTCAGTTTTGGAGATATCCGTATCTGATAAACTTACATACAAAAGTATAAGACAGATAAATAGATAGCTTTCATTCAAAATTAGTACACAACATAATATATTTTTCAAAAGTGAGATAGCAAGTAATATTTTTACACACTCATTATTATTCATCATTTCTTATCAATTGTTATTAATGGTTTATTAATACATTTTTAGCTTTAAAATATTATTTGTATTATAATGTCAGTTTTTTAGAAGAAAATCTTTAAACAATCACTAAACATTATATTGTATTCATTCTCAATTTGTAATTTCAGTTTATTATAAAACCTCACACAAACACCAATTAAGCATTTCAAACGTTTTTTTTTAAATTTAAATTTATGTATATTTAGTTTATTTCTATTCCTTGTATCAAAACTATGAACATCTTTCATAATAAGCGTTTCTCACCTAAGAAATTCATGTAACTTTTTTCTTTACATTAGCTCGCTTCGTACTTATATTTTCGTATTTTCACAGTACGAAAATATTTTCACAGACGAGTACATTGCGCTATGGATATAATTTCTCCATATTTTATTCGAATAATTATTTCGTGAATATAATGCTGAACAAGTTTTTAATAGAATTCCAGTTCGTGTAATTTTGTTAGATCCCTTTTGTAATGCTTCTAAAGGATTGTTAGTATTAGGAAAATAAACCTTGGTGCTACGTGATAAAACTCAAAATACAGTTTCAAACTCAACTAGTGTAATTTGATGATTATTAAATCTTTCTAGATAGGTCTTCCATATAATGTAACAATAGGGGTGTATTTTTTCTTCGTCACAACTTTCATAATGATTTTAAAGTTTATACCCACTTTATACGTAATAATCTTAAGTTAAATATTTGTTTAACTACTAATTTTTACTAAAAGTTCTCTCTCTCTCCAGTCGATTCACTCACTGCTGAGGATCGTGACTCCTTTTGACCCTGTCTACCAGCTGCTTCCATCGGTTGCGTTCCGTCGCTTGGTGAAGCGCAGCGCTGACGGGAATCTCCAGCTGTTTGGAGATTTGGTCCGACCACCGATTGGGACTTCGTCCTCTAGGTCTTTTCCCCTCCACCTTGCCTGTCACTATCAGGCGCTCCAAATTGTTGCCATCCCTGCGTGCAACGTGGCCGAAGTACTGCATTATGCGTTGCAGGCAGGTCGCAGACAGACGCTGTGTCTTCTCCAGCTTCAGCTGTTTGAGTATCGAGACGTTTGTGCGGTGGGCTGTCCATGGTATTCTCAGCATTCGGCGCCAGCACCACATTTCAAAGGCGTCGATTCTCTTTCTATCGGCCGCTTTGATTGTCCACGTCTCGACACCGTAGAGGGCGATAGGAAAGACAAGCGTGCGAACGAGATGTGCTTTGGTTCGATGTGTGATATTTCTGTCTTTCCAGACTTTGTTAAGTTCTGCCACAGCAGTTTTTGCCATGCCAATGCGTCTTCTTATTTCCGGCTCGCTATTCCCATTGCTCGTTATCGTCGACCCCAAGTACTGGAACTGATTCACGGTCTCACGGTTTACTAAAAGTTACTTAATCCATTTTCTGTGGGACCTGTGGAGAAAAGATATATTGATAATAGAAACAGCATTTAAATTGTATCACTAGTTAAAAAAAATCGTGAACACACAAATTTAAGGTGCAAATACAAAAGTTACTTTTTACGACTGGTTACAAAATATTGATTTCATTTTCACCGGTAACACACACTGGTCGACCAGTGTGTGTTCCCGGTGACATATGGAACTGAGACTTGGCCGTTAAATGTGGGCCTTAAGCTCAGAGTCGCTCAGCGTGCTATGGAGAGAGCTATGCTCGGCGTTTCTCTGCGACATATGATCCGTAATTCGGTGATCCGCAAGAGATCGAGAGTAACCGACACAGTTCAGAGAGTCAGCAAGCTGAAGTAGCAATGGGCAGGGCACATTGCTCGAGTGGCGGCGGCGGCCCCGCACCGGAGGACGTAGGTTTGGAAAGTCGCGGGGAGTCGCTGGTTACAAGCCGCTGGTGACCGTGACTTCAGGCGCTCTTTGGGGGAGGCCTATGTCCAGCAGTGGACGTCTTCCGGCTGATGATGATGATGATGATGATTTCATTTTAAGCAGTAGTGCGTACATAAGTATATTCACGTCTATATCTCGGTAGCGGTAGGCCGAGGTGCAGTCAGGACACCGACGAATAGCCGAAGAATTATATATTTGATCAAAATGCAAATTTACTTTTATAGGTTTTATAATGTTATGTTTACGATCGTTATCAAAAATATTATGATTATGATAACGGTAAGAATTTTTCGACAACAGATAGTATACCAAGGTGTTATTGGTTTGCACGAGTAAGTTTACTGTCTATTGTAATGATATCGTCGCAACGGTCTAGAGGTCCAACTTGGTCCAACTGATCGGCGTTGATGACCTGACGACGCGCGTTGGATTCTAGGGTCACACACCGCAAAACGTTTATTTTTTGCTCTCGGGCTACGGAATACTGAAAAAAACTAAAACAAAAAATACTTTCTGTTGATTTCAAACAAAATGTCCCTTTAAAAAATATTATAACTCCATGACTATTTTTGCAGCGAATTTTATTAATATATCTAAGATAAAAGATAGGGCTACTACAGGTCAAACATTTGGCAACCACTGTTGTTGAATTATTACAAAAATATCATCTTCTTTACCTTACTTTGGTTATCTTACTTTTTAGTTAGTTAATTATTATACAGTCATTAGTCACTATGTACAGTTATGTCAGGGTCTTGAGTAAAGCGGTGAATTCGTTACTCAAGCTCATCTAGCTCATCTAAATTAACCAATTTCACTCAATATTAACACGAAATTCAATAATAATGAAAACATTACGGCCATCTTCATTCAAGATGGCGCCAAAACTCAAAAATATCTTAGCAACAGAACTCTAGTAGGCCTGTCTCTAACTATAGATAGCTTATTGAAATTGGTCATTACTCATGTTTATGATATTGTCAATCGTCACAATAAAACATTAATACAAATCCCGCAATGTAATCTTAAATTAGATTATCTAACCAGAACATGGACTATTAATCCATTATCAGACCAGTCGTAAACGCAAGTAGGGTGATTAAGCTTTAATTATGATTATGGCTATCGCCTGATTATGTCTACAAGGGTTTTGAGTGTCTTTTTTATTACTTACGATTTAGATGGTATTCACTTTCATTAGAATTTTATTCTTAATCATCATTATTGGAACTTTAGTGACTTTAGTTACTAGGTGGTAGAGTCCTGCAACGACTCGCCCGGACATACAGGCACCACCGCCTTACCTATTCCTTCAGCGAAATGACAATGCTCGTTATTGTCGTGTTTCGGTTGGAGGGTAGGGTAGCCGGTTTACTTACTTACGCAGGAGGCTAACTATCCTAGCCTCAGGTTGACAACGCACCATTAGGTACCACATTTGATGTCTATAGGCGACAGCAATTCTAACTATCAGGAAATCCGTCTGCTTGTTGTCTCCCTATAACATAAAAAAAAGTATAAAAGTAGGTCTTATTACAGACAGAAAAAAATTGAAGTCAGATAAGATTTAAAATTCGTCCCTTTCGACTCAAGGCGACGAATGCTTTAGCTGATTGAGTTACTGAGGTTTCAACTGCTGTGGCAAAATTTTAAATTCTTTTCTTACAGTTTACGCGAGTACACATTTCGAAATGACCATATTTTTCATATTTTAATTTCAAGCATTAAAATACCTAACTAATCCAAAATTAACCAATAGAGGAATTATTATTGTTTATTTGGAAAAAACAGTAACTTCGATGATAAGAGGTACTTTGAATAAGCTAAAGCCAAGCACGTTTAAAATTGACACTGTTAAGTAATACCGTACTGATTGATAAAAATTTTCGTCCCATTCGGCAGGTGTTTAGTTTAACTGCATTTTGAAATTACATGAAGAAAGAACGTCATATTATAAATTAAATAAATATCTAGTCTCTAAGATATTAATAAAAATATATAAAGATGATAACGAAATAAATAAAGAACATAATAATGTGAACTTATAAAAATAAGCTAAAATATATATTTTTTTGTTCTGTGTCCAATGAAATATAATACCTAAATAAAATTGCAAAATATCTAGAATAAACTATCTGCTAACACAAAGTAAAAAAGTATTTATAAAGTTTCTGTAAATGCAAAATGGATGACTGTAGTTTTAATAAGATTGTAATATGTTAAAGAGGGTTTTAAGTATCTTGATGGTAATTTGGTTAAACTCATTAAACTTATTTTAAGTTAACGCTATCTTCTTTTAGCGATAGAAACAGAAAGAGACAAAAATTTTTCGTACCAGTCAGATTGACTGAAACCGTTTAGTACAACAGACTTGAATCTATTTATTGGAAAACATTAATTAAGAACGGCATAAGTTGACATGTTCGGACTGATTTGACTTGTCTAAAATATTCCATAGATTTCATTATCTGGTAGAGACTTGCAAGTCTTGGAAGTACACTCTTTCAAATAAAAAAAAAAACATTTTGTTCAGAAATTACGAAAAATTCGATTACCACAAAAATATAGAAATCCAACACATGACCTAATTCTTCTTCCAAAGTCGGTTAACAAAACCATTACGTAAGTATATTCGATTATAATAACGACTGTGACCATGACACCGCCATACCCATTTTTTAAAATACTTTTAATTAAATATCTAGACTATGCAAACATCAACTATTCATTTGTTAGGAAGCTTTTTCTACACGCAACCTGGGTAATTTTGCTTTCATAAGATTATAGCTATAGCACGTGATAGGGGAGCTCAAGAAGGATTTTTTTCAGTAACTTAGGCGCGTCAAATTATAATAAAGGACATATCCTGTACCATTGCTAAACACTTTCATTATGGATCAAATATATAGACGCAGACAGACGTGCGTGTGTACGTCAAAATTCTTTTGGAAAAAATCTCAAACATATCAGATTAAGGTATGCACGGTGGGTTTAATGTATGTCAATAGGTGTTTACTTTTTCTGAAAATTTGAGCCCGAAATACGGGAGCAAAGTGGCTAGAAACTTTCAAAAAACAAATTTGGCATATTTTCAACACCGGGAACACATTAGGTAAGTACAACATAATTATCTGATGCACTAACGTATGATTAAGTGTATGTTATTCTTATTTGTCCTTCCCGCACCCTAAAAAAATAGGAACTTCACATGACCTTTTTTATTCTCTACTATCTAAATGATAAAATTCAATAGGTTTCTACGACGCTGGATTGACTATTTATTTAGCACCTTGGGCTCCCCTACTACCATGACCCTTTTAAAATGTATCAGCACATAGCTTTTACGAATTTAGGGGCTTCATTTATTATTAAGTTAATGTATGCATATTTATATTCTTGTCAAACATTTTGCACTTATGGTCAAATGACTTAAAGAAAATAAAAAGTTTATTTTGAACATAATCTGCAAATCGTAAAGTTTATTTCAAGTTGGAAAATCTTTTGTGAACAAACAACTATCAATTTATAATACCACATCTTTAAAAATGAATGTTTAAAGTGAACACAGTGAATATCTTGACCTGAACAATTTAAAAAAAAAATAACAAAGCTCGGACAGTGTTGACCAGCGTTTCGCAGCGTTTTTCAGTTCATGTACCCTTAGAAAATCAAGCACAGTTTCACGGACTCCCTTAATAAAATAAACAAAAAAATGGATTAGGTATATTTTAGTTATTAAAAATACAAAAAAACCGTTTTTTGAAAAAAGTATGAAACAAAAATTATATATTGGTGTTGCTTTTTTGCAACTAAATTAGGTATATAATGAGCGATTTATGTATGATCCAGAGAAGATATCGCGAACCTCACTCATCTCCCAGGGGTCCGCAGACCACAGGTTGGGAAACACTGGTGTAGACTTTTATAAAAATGACATTTTTATCTGCACACTGTGTGTTTGTGTGATAAACACAAATGTTCCAGGTCTTGGTGTTGCTTATTTTTAATTTAGAGTCTTAGTATTTCTGCCGGTATCTGCATCCCCGGTATGTTGTTTATCTTTATTCTGGTACCTACCGTATTTCTACGTGTTACTCTCGTTGGCTTACACCCGAAACACAAGTTTATAATTTACTTATTTTTGGTTTAGATCAATTTGTGTAATTTGTCCAGGGACAGCACAGAATGTATCTTTACGTCCATTTCCATGAAGAGGTAGGCAGAGATACAGGGTATCCTCTACCAGCCGAACCCACTAAGGCCCGCAATGTGATAGGTGGCAAACTTATTGCGGACCGGACATAAATATAGTTTCAGGCACCGCTGACTGTATTGTAGTAATAAAAAAAAATCCTTTTTGTTGCTCGACCCCGGTTTCAAACCCCAGACCTCACGATGACGATTTCAAGTCCAAAAACCGGTTCGCTAGACCACAGAGGCCATGATAAACACTTTTAATTATGTGCTTAAGAATCACATCAGTATGTATTCACTGTCAGTCTGTTTGTTCCGGCTAATCTCTAAAAAAGCAGGACTGATATTGCCTGGACTTTCCCCGAAAGGTAGCTGATGTAACAAGGAGTAGCTGAAACTACTTAAATTTCCATATAAACGTTTTTGTAAAATTCCATGCGGACAATGTTATGGGCACTTCTAGTTTATTGTAGGTAAAACTATCTGAGCTGATAGACGTTGTCTTAACTATGATTTTTTATTTTTATGAACCTTCGCCTGATAATAACTATAACGTCAAAAATAATTAGCAAAATCGGTCCTTCCGTTCAATCAGGATGCGGTAACCAAAAAAAATTGAGATTTATTTTTATAGATACATAAGATTTTACACACGCGAATACTGGGTTTCTCGAGTATAGATTATTTTGTATGAAAAAGGTTCGGTGGCAAAGTTACCAAAATTACGAAAAGCCAATAATGTGGAATTGAATATTACAAATTAAAGTTAATGGATCGTTTAGAATTATAACAGAATGTATTGTTATTGACTTCTTTATGTATTATGTATGTATGTAGTAATGTGAGAATAATTATTGCGAAGAATAGCGTTCACCTTCTGAAGTTCTTAAGAAATTTAGTGAATTAAGTAAAATTATATTCAGCCTGTAACATTATAAATGTTAAATCTCAGTTTAGACCTCAGCTATATATATATATATATCTCAGCCAGGCAGTTCTTAAGAGGCAAGTACTGCTAAAATAAGTCGTTACATACATGACTAATAAGGTTAAGATCACGACCATAGGACAGCGACGCACCTTTAACATCTATGATATCTACAGGCTACCGTTATCACTTATCAACAGACCAACAGGAGAGCCGTGTGTGTTAGCTGAACTCTTACATATGTAAATAATTACAAAGTAAATGTTTGTGGGTTAAATTTTTGTGATCTTAAAAGGGTTTCGTTTTTTACTTTTGTGGTACGGAACCCTAAACTAAAGTTTAAAATTTCGAAGATGTAAAGGTGGATGCTGATAAGCAACAGTGTGTCAACCCACAAAAAGTAAAATTTTTGACTGAATATATCCGGATAGTACAAACAAAATAGTATTTAGTAATCCATGGTTTTAAGTCACATTAATGAAAAAATATGAGAATTTTTTTTAACACAAAGTTTGAAAAATTAGATTTAACATACACCAATTTGACTTTTTTTGGGGTGACACACTATTGCTTATCAGCATCCAGGTAGGCTATTTAAATAATCAAAAACATAATTACATAAATGATACTCAAAACAATGCAAGCACTAAAATATGCATGATTAGATGTTTAATCAAGCGCCAACGATAGAAAACATCAAATAAGTAACTTATACACATTTCCTAAAACTTCAACGATTTTAACAGTTAATTATTTTCCACAAAAGTTACAGCGAAAATTTTGTGTAGAATTTTGAAGCGTGTTTCTTAAGTCGAAGCTGCCTTAAATTAAACTCAGCAAAAATACTAAGATTCTAACATACAAAGAGCTTCCTTCGCCTTTACTGAACTCGACTTGCAAAGTTCGCGTGCAAGTTAAATATGTAGCAGAAAGATATTGTGTTATTCGGAACAGTAAAAGTTACTTTTAAGTCAAATATTAAGTTACAAAGCTGTATTTAAGTTGGCGCGTTAATATGTTCCAAATTTTTGACATTACGTATTGTTACGATCATGAAGTATTAATACTGCTGGAGGTTACAAAGACCTACCATAAACGTTTGCTAAATGTCTACTTACATAAGCAACATTATGGTATACGTCATAAGGTTGTATTTCTACGATGAAAATTAGTATTATTGAAATAATATGGCCTCTGTGGTTTAGCGGTCTAGGTGTTGAAATTGACTTCATGAGGTCCCGGGTTTGATTTGCGGGTCAAGAAACAAAAAGAAAATATTGTTTTTTTCTATTTTCTAATAAAAAAAATGTTGCTCTAGATTGGATGTATGCCGAGTTTGGCGATAGGTTTGCCACCTATCACATTGTGGGACTTAGTGCCTGCGGGTAGTCGTGGGTGCCCTGGTTTGCCTCTGCCAACCTTTTCGGGGAGCTTATTGTAACTCCTATGGTATTCTTTCCAAATACTGCTGATTTACCCTAATGTATTGCCTTTTTTATTTTGACATTGTTAATCAATGTCACAAGACTCTCAGGAAGAAAATTCAGTACTTTAGAGTGAGTCAGCATTATTTAAAAATGACATCAGTTTTTGGTTAGGAATGTAACCTCCAGTAGTATTATGGTTTCATGGTAACGACAAAATAAAGAACTTTACATTAAATTATAATAAACTATTTGGTAATCCCCGTGGGGGTGATAATTAGTGTTTGTTTGTCATACAATGGTTTATCCTGTCCCTCATTATAATCTTTTGGAGGTTAACTTTTGAAAACCAGTGAGTTTACCATTGAGCCCAAGTTTTTAACTATATGCGTATTTAATTATACTAAAATCAGATTAGTGATTTAGTCATCAAAGAGTTACAAGCAGACATAAATCACTCTTGTATTAATAAAATTAGAATGGAGATAGGTATATATGCCAAATCCAAGCTAGAACAGACTATAGTGGCGCATTCGTTTGCAAACTTTTATATGAGTAGTCGTTATAGTTTAAGGAACCGAAAATCAAAAATTCTGCAAAACAATATTTTTTATTATTTAGTATATTTTTTAGAATTTCTTGAAGAAAGTATTCCTTTTTGATAAAAAAATTTTTGAATAAAATCTATTTAAATTAAAATCTAAACCGCAACTATAGACGTGTCCGATAGTACGTTGCAAACTTGACATGTCAATCTTTTGAAAAAAGGTCGATTTTAATAATTTTTCATCTTATTAGTACGACTAATGCCCGGTTCCTATAATCAACGAATCGTAATCCGTCAGCTAAATCATTCGTAGTTTGTTCAAAAGTAACGGTGCGTTACCAATATTTTCAAAAAATGTTTAGAATCAATAGTCGGAAACGAGCAACCGTTGTTAGTAATCTTACTAAGCGTACCAAATACTACCATCCGTAATCAAAACGACTCGTTTTTTTGAATATAGGAACCGGGCATTAGGGGCAGACATTTGTGTAATGAACATACATTTAAATGTTCTTGGGTCAGTATTTCTATATATTTGTGTCGTTGACTCACACAGATAACACAAGCATGCATATATAGTGTAATTTGCTTACTTTGAGGCTAGATAACTTTGTATAATTTTTCGGGGAATATTAATTATGCATTATTTAGTACACAAAAAACAATTACATTTTACTTGATTTCCATCAGATCCAGATTTGGTACAAATTATATGATTTCGAAATAAAGTTCTTGCACAAAAAAAATCGGTTCACATATGTCGCAGACGTCTTGTATCAAGCATAAAATATATAAGACTTCTCCTCCTTTTTTGGAAGGTGGGTAAAACTAATTTTAAAATACTTCAAAATTTATAACACTCCAAAGACCGCTAACTCAATTCCATGGAACGTAATAAGTTACTTTTTTATTTTTTGATAAACTAAAATTGTTAATTTAAGTAACATGACAGTTAATCTTTTATATCGAAAATAATAAATTTCATACGAAACTGGCGGTTATTTTAATATACAAGACACACTGTAATAATAAATTTGACATTTTTGAAATATTTTCCGTCAACGCTCAAGTTAAAACCGTAAATTTTCCAATATAATTGAGAGCTGCAAAATTTTGCAAAAAAATGTTAATTATTTTTTTCCAAAAACAAAAAAATTACTCCAACATTCCACAAGTAGTTTTTAAGTTAAAATTAATAATTTTGGATAGGTCGAATTATCATAAAATTAATAATGCACCACCACGAAATCATATTATCCTGGTATCTATTTCTATGTAGTACGTATATAATATGTAGAGTCGTTGACCATGTGTTTAGTTTTAATTTGTATACCTTGCTTGGAAATATTTATTTATATAACTTATCTTTCTAAAACAGAACTATCAGATCGGTGGGCTATCGGCCATGCTTTCACGTAATAAATAAAAAAAAAGTATCTTCACGCCCATATCCCCGAAAACGTAGGCAGAGGTACAACCAGGGCACCCACGACTAGCCGAAGATACTAAGTCCCATTATGTGATAGGTGGCAAGTCTAACGCCAACCGGGCACGTTTCCAACCCCGACCAACATTTTTTTTATTAGAAAATTTGAAAAATCCAATTTTCTTATTGTTGGTCGACCCGGGATTCGAACCCGAAACCTCATGCAGTCAAATTCAACACCCGGACCGCTTGACCGTAGAGGCGATAATCACGTAATAAATATACAAAAAAAATACAGTCGAATTGAGCACCCTCTCCTTTTTTTAGAGATGATGCAAAAGTCACTTCTAATAATTACATTCATAGAAATTAGAGCTTAATTTTTTTGTCGTCTGTATTATTCCGCGTCTCCTGTGCAGAATACAGTATCTGCCCTCCTGCCTGGCAGCTTGTTAGAGGCGAGCAAAGGTTAAACGGGTCATCACCAGCAAGACTACTGGTAATAAAGTGTCGTGCTGCAACTCTTCCGAGTCAGGATCCACCGCCTTTCTTACTCCTGTCGCCAAAATGTGTTATGTATCGATCCAAAGGGTGTGGTAGCTGGTTGATTTGCACAATAATTGTTCTTACACCTCGGAATACCTTAACATTTACTATATATATAGGCCACGGTAATCTCTTATTTTCCGATTTTTTTGATATCTTATCACATACAAAAAATTCCAACAATAATTTGGAAAACAATGTTGCAGACATTACTCTAAATAAAAGACATAGTCACAAATAAAATGGTTGCACTTGGAAGTTTGTAACTGTTGTTATTGCTGTACATCAAGACAAACATTAAGGTTTTCTATCATATTATATATTACTAGCAGCCTATTCTAGCCTTGCACGGGTGGACAAAACTTCTGTTTTATTGTCGTCTTCTTCTTCTATGTTATAAACCTACCTCATGAATTACTCTCTCTATGAAAACAAAAACGCAACAAAAACTCTTACGTAGGTTTAAATATCTAAGCATACATAGGAATAAACAGCGCAGAGTTACTTTGTTTTGTACCATGTGGTGATGTAATTGAAACATATTACAGGCAAAATTATTACTATAATAGTATTTCTTGATTGTAAAAACTTAAAGCAACGAAAATAAGAAAAACAAAAAAAAAAAAGATTGGGATATAAAAATGTTTGCTTATGACACCCCTTAAAGATATCTCAAGATTTATAATCCACTAGATAAAGTGAGTAATAAATATGACGAAATAAATAAATTCCACGAAAGATAAAAAGGACTTGCAGAAATTCTAGAATATAAAAAGGTATTTCACTTACCGCGAACTTAAAAGGTCTTTTATCTTAAGACGTCCATAGAATCCACTCTCCGCGTTGGAAGAGAATACAAAAGTCTTTTGCATCTTAAAGATAACCCAGTTTTCGCCATGTCTTAGATGACAGGACCCATTTGTCGCCTCTATCTCGTAGCTAAAAATAAATCTACCACACCACTTAAGACAATAGCTTAAGTTTGTTTAAAGTGACTGTTACTTAGTTTTCTGAAGTTGAGCTTGAAATCTGAGATATGCTTTGTAAGGAATTTGTATTTATTTGAATAAAAATATTTTATTTTAAATAGCCACTGAGAAAATATACAAGTATTATTTTTACTGCAACGACAGAGGACTGTAGTCAGCTTCAGTTTTATTAGGAATGGTTTCTTTGATAATATATATCTATTTTGAAAATCTTATTTGTTTTATCTTGACACACACACACACACACACGCGCACGCGCACGCGCACGCGCACGCACACGCACACGCACACGCACACGCACACGCACACGCACACGCACACGCACACGCGCACACACACACACACACACACACACACACACACACACACAAATATTGCCTAAAATTGGATTGCTCCAAAAATGAAGTGGAGAATAAATTCAATTATCCTCTTCATTTTAAATTACCTCAGAGGTATTTTTCAGATTTCCTCGTTATTTCTATTCATATTCATTAGAGCAAGAACTAACAACTCCTGACGACAACTAACACACCAAAAAATAGTAAAATTGGTAAATATATACATATACAGATAAGGTACTCCAGAAAATTGTATAATAACATTTAACGCAAAACGTTAAAATTTTATGTACGTAGATGACTTACTGATTGAAAATCAAAGTTATTTTCTCGCACTTTGCTACACCAAAATTATTAAACGTGGCAAATGTTCACGCTTAAAAAAAATGAAGATAATCATGTTACGGCCTAAGATCCGAACCTAAGTCGACCTGTACCGACGTGATTATATGATGAAACATATTTGTCAGTTACAGTACATAGTTGTTCAGTTGTTGGACTTGACTGCATGAGGTCCTGGGTTCGAAACCCGGGTCGGGCAACAAAAGAAAATTAGGTATTTCCAATTTTCTAATAAAAAAAATGTTGCTCGGGATAGGATATGTGCCCGGTTGGCGATAGGCTTGACACCTATCACATTGTGGGACTTAGTATCTTCGGCTAGTCGTGGGTACCCTGGTTGTGCCTCTGCCTACTTTTTCGGGGATATGGGCGTGAAGATACTTACTTACTTAAGATGATATTTTTTATCCTGACCGAATACAGGTGTATAGAATGCAGAAGTTGAGTTGCCTGTTACTCACCTGGATTGCCAAGTATAAATAGGTATGATAATGCAAGTTACTTTCACTTGATTGGGTAATAGAAAAAAAATCAACTCATATGATATTTTATTACCAACACGTTGACATAGGTTGCTGCAAAAATACGTAAAAATTTAAAAAATATATAAACAGACTTCTGCACTGGTCAGGTACAGAAACATATTTTAATGTTGCAACATTCGTTAAAAAATATTTTTTGAATATAAAATATTGTGTCAAGGATTTCTAAAGCCACACATCTATAGGTATATATAAAAGAAAGTGGTGTTAGTTACACTATTTATAACTCAAGAATGGCTACACCGATTAGGCTAAAAATTGGTAGGGAGGTAACTTAAAACCGGGAGAAGGACGTAGGATACTTTTTATCCTGTTTAATTGTGAGGAAACTGGAAAAAACAACATTTTAATTTTTCCCATACAAACTGAACGGGCGGAACGAATTTCGCGGGAACAGCTAGTTTTTAATATAGATATCTAACAAACAAAATTTATTATGAAATATGTTACACTCTATTATCAGCTCGATGTAAGTCTATGTAGATTCGGATCTTATACTATACACATTATACGTGCATGCAAGGCTTTAGCTACGGAATTTACAAAATTAACAATGGTTTCAACTCAATTTTGCTTAAGTCCATAACTAAGCAGTAAGCCTCTCGGACGGACAAGTAATTTGTCTCGGTGTTGCCTGTCGAGAAAACGTTGTTACGGAAAACCGCATTTACAACGTCCTTGTTACAGACGTGAATAATGCTGACTAGCTAAAGCGTGCAGAAGCAGTAATAGGAATTATATTGGAACTCGAGGACTTGAGCTAATGCATTGTTAGTCTGTTATATTTTGAACATATTTTTTAACCAACTTTGAGAGTAAGTTGTTTACTTTTTTGATTATTTTTTTATACAAGAGAAGACAAAGGAGCAACTTGATGTAAAATGATTACCGCCGCACACAGACATCCGTAACACCAGGAGTATCACAGATGCTTTGCCACCTTTTAAAATATTTTTAATTGTTTAATTTGTTAGTATTTTGTTGGGTGGATAAATGATGATGATCATTTTTATTTGAAAAGTAGCCAACCCGTGCCCACTTCCTTAAGTAAAATGCGTTAACATCTCGCCTGTTTTTCTCCTGCATATCCTGTTATTGTTCAGTGAATATTCTGTTCCATTGTAACAAAATATGACTTGTATTACTTCTGAAGTATAAAAAGTTGAACCCTAATCCTTATATTTTTACAAATTATTAGTTGATATATATAAATAGTAATTAAAAGTATAATAAATTAGTATTTTCAGTATCAAAGATTAAGTGACAGTGTTATCTAAAATAAAAACCACAGGACTAGAAAGTTATTGAAGTAACTTGAAAACTGACATAGTTTTAATTAATGTATTAATACTTACAAGTTGGATCTTAATTTATAATTAATTATATTTACAAGCCGGCAGCCGTACACTCAATATGCTAAAATTCGAACAAAAGAAGATGTAACACTAAAGAAAATATACTGTACGCAACCAAAAAAGGTAAAAAGCGTTATTTTTATTTGAAATATTTAAATTACTTAGAGAGGTAGAAGTTAACCGACGAAAATTAAGTCTACAATCTACAACCTCAAACTATGCTGACGTTAACTACATATTATATTGACAGTTGACATGTAAAGTTGTGAATAACTACAGTCTAGATATCCCATAACTGAAATAACTCAACAGATAAAATAAAATAACAGTTACATATTTCATATGTGCATCAGTGATTTTATAACTTCTTTGAATCGCACATAAAAAATATTTGTGACTTATTAATATAAGCTTCTAATAGCAAACTGAGTTCAGTAGATTATATAACTAAACGTAAACAACGTCGAAACAAAATTATGAATAAATAACCTAATACGTCAATTGTGTCAATGCATTCAGATTCGCTAGCCTTAAGTTTTCCTGACCTATCAACAGCATGCAGCGAAATCGAGGAGTTACAAGAAAATTTTTAAAACATAAAAATACAGTTAGATAGCGCCCATCAAGAAATTGATGAATTAATTTTAGAAAATAATATATTAAAGAAGAAAGTTACAGAACTAGAGAAAAAGATCAAATTATTCAACAGTATCTGTAAAGAACCAAAAAGTCTAAGAAAAAAAGTAATTAATTCACATTCAAGTGTAGGTAAAGGAAAAATTAAACAAAAATTAAACTTTGACAGTGAGGATACCGAATTTAAAGAAGTCCCTTTAGAAGGCGTGATAAAATCTATACCCATGAAAAATGGGGAGCAAAATGGCAAAGGTTTAAAACCACAAAATCGCATGCATATTTATGGAGGACAAAGATGTGTAGGTCTAGCATCTGAACTCATAACCTTAAGGGAAGGTACTGATTATGAAAAGTATGAAATATCTTCAGTGACTAAACCATTTGCGAGTACTAAGGACATCCTGAAACCATGTTACAACATTAAAACAAAAGAATCAGATCAATTCATTATCAGTGTAGGGGAACATGATGATAATCCAATTAATGTTATTATAGAAATATCAGCTATCCTCAAATATCTCGAAAATCATAATGTCATAGTTTTAAGTACTGTTAATAATATGTATTTTAACCAATATAAACTGAACACTATGATCAAATTACTGTGCAAAAATTTTCCAAAATGTGAATTTTTAGATGGTATGACCAGTCAGATTTCTAACAAGCAGTATCTTATAAAAACATGTAATGCTATAAATTCTATAATAGATTGTAGATATTATAAAGAAAATTATATTGTAAGTAAGAATTGGCCAATTAAGACCAAAACACATACTTGGAATATGCACAAAAAATCTAAAGAAACTTTTGATAAACAACCAAAAAGAGGAACAATTCCATTTTATTTTAAATGTGTTAAAAATATTTCATTAGACAGTAAAATATCAAATCGCATCTTATGTTTAGATAAAAACATGGAAAGTCAAGCTAATTGTGAATTAAAGTAGGGAACAATCCCATTTATTTTAAGAAAATAGAAAAACTAAAATCTACTATCAGTGATAACTTTAACGACAGCACACAGCTTTTTCGTTAGTAAGAGAAGCTTTGGTCTTGATTTCACAACGTTAATGCATCAAAACATCGCTGGCCTCTTGAACAAAATTGATATTATTACAGTGTATCTAAAGAAAGTATATGAATCTAATAAGTATATTGACATATTGTGCTTTTCTGAAACTTTTGTCAAGAAAGGTGAAGAAAGTAACATGACTATAAGATTGGTTCAATTTATTGTAGGCAGTCAAAAAGTCGTGGAGGTGTTTGTATACTTGTGAAAAATAATATCGAAGCACACGTTTTGGACAATTGTACCGATTTATCTATTGAGAAAGTATTTGAATGTTGCGGTGTCTTTCTTCCTGCATTAAACTGTTACACAATTTGTATATATAGAACACCCGATTCCAATGTTCACATATTTTTTTATAAACTACAAATTCTATTACCTAGACTTAGTGCCAATTCGAACAGGAACATAATTCTAACAGGAGATTTTAATATTGACATTTTAAATAATAATAATAATAATACAATTGAATTTAAAAATTTACTCAATAACTATAATTTAACACTGCATATACAAGAACCGATTAGGCAGATTAAGACCTGTATTGATAACATTGCGAGCAACATAAAAAATACTCAGAGTTTTTTAAAAAATCTGTATCTATCAGATCACAACACTTGTCAAATATTACAATTTAGCAATCCCATAATTATTAATAAGAACAAAAGGAATTCATATATTTACAGACGTAATCTTTGCTCTGAAAATATAAATAAATTTAAAGAGTGCTTAAAACCAATATCATGGAAAGAGGTAATGGAGGAAGGAAATATCAACAAGAGTTTTAGTATATTTCATGAAAATGTGAGCATGTTTTAAAATCTTTATTTTCCTTTAATTAAAATAAAAGTTAATCCAAACAATCATGGCATAAACTGGATTACAAAGGGAATAAAAGTTTCATGTTCAAGTAAAAGAATATTACGTTACAAATATTATAAAAATAAATCCGATGCACTAAAAGCTAAATAACTATAACACATATTGCAAGATTTAAAAAAATGTATAATGCATTCTAAAAACAAGAGTAACAAAAAATATATTTTTAACTCAAAAAATAAAAGTCGTGCCATGTGGAACATAATTAAAAGAGAAACAGGTTCAACAAAAGAGAATTATAACTTAAACAAAATTATCAGTAATGACATTGAGATAACGGATCCCTTGAAAATTGCAAACGCCTTGAACAATTACTTTATTAATTTAAGTAATCATAAAATAACACAAGAAAAAAATTATTTTAACAACAACATAAAACAATCGAAGGATAGTATTTTTTACGGCCAATTAGTGAAACTGAAGTAGCAAAGATAATAAATCTTTTAAAAAATACTAAATCAGTAGGCTATGACTCGATATCCACTTCTGTCATAAAAAGTGCAGTAAACATCTTGTCACCAATACTTGCATGGTTGATAAATGAATCATTTTCTCAAGTAGGTATTTTTCCTAGCAACCTCAAAATTTCAGTTGTAAAACCATTATATAAAAATGGTAGTCAACATGATATGAGTAATTATAGGCCCATCACACTAATTCCTGTATTAGCAAAAATTTTTGAAAAAGTCATGCATGAACGGCTAACAATTTTTTTATGAAACAAAATACAATACATACTGAGCAATATGGATATCAAAAAAATAAATCTACAGCCTTAGCTGTATTTTCATTAGTAAAAAAAATAACGGAAATTATTAATAAAAAAGGTTTAGTTGCAGTGGTATTTTTTGACATGTCAAAAGCGTTTGACTTCGTAGATCACGATAATCTTCTTATTAAACTTCAAAATTATGGTATCCGAGGTATCGCTTTACAGTGGATTAAAAGTTATCTGTCAAATCGTAAGCCATACGTTGAAATTAACACAACTAACAATATATCTGAAATAATAACACACAAATCGGAAAGCTTGTTAAACAAATTCGGAGTTCCACAGGGTAGCATACTGGGACCGTTATTCTTTTTAGCAAATATTAATGACCTTCCTGATATTCTTGAGTGTCAGTGTAGTATGTTTGCCGATGATATTGCTTTAATCGTAGATGGAAAAGATGAAATATTCCAAACAAAACTAACAGATCAGTAGAGCTGGTATTTAAATGGCTAGAATTAAATAAATTAAAAGCAAACGTTAACAAAACTAAATTAATGCAATTCTCTCACTATCGTGCATCTCGACCACATTTAAAAATAGAGTATAATAACCATCAAATTACCGAAGTCCATGACTGTAAATTTTTAGGTATTAATATAGATAGCTATCTTAATTGGAAATCTCACATTGAATTTTTATGCCTTAAGCTCAATAAATATGTTTTTGCCCTTCGAAAAATATCACGTACTATCAGCAGAGAAGCAGCACTGACGACGTATCATGCACATGTTTCGTCAGTAATGCGGTATGGTATAATAACTTGGATAAATTCTTGCACTGCGAACAAAGATTTTATAGTTCAGAAAAAATGTTTACGAGCTATCTTCAATGTTGGTCCTATGGAATCTTGCAAGCCATTATTCAAGATTAACAAAACTCTTACTTTATTTGATATGTTTATTTTAGAAACAGTGAAATTCATAAATAAGAATCAGCATTGGTTCGTCAGAGCAAAAGATACGTCTAGGCTAGGATACAGAGATCCCACTAGACTAATGTTACCACCATGCAGGACAACTACATTTCAGCAAAACTGTTTCGTGATGTGCATTAAAGTATATAATAAAGTCCCTAAATCCATACGAGAACTACCACCAAAATGTCAGGGTAATTCTCTTAAAAATTGGCTTTTATGTTATAACTTTTATTCGATCAAAGAATTTTTTGAAAGTAAAAATGAGTAGATAATTAAAAAACGTTTTGGTTGTTTATGGTTACAATATGTTTGAATAATTTAATTGTTTTGAGATTTATTTTAGTTTTTAAGTCGTTTTTTTTTTGACATTGTACTATATATTTATAATTTATTAAGTAATAACTATTTCTTTAATTGTTATTGATTGAATTGACATAAATAACATAATTATTGACATGCGATAAATATTATTTATAGAATTGACATTATTATCTAATTTATCATTTTTTATATTTTCATTTATTTGTACCGATGTAATTTTCAAGTAGACAGTAAATTGAAATGATACCAAATATGATAATGCGATTGCAAAAAGTTAAACAGATAAAACCGTTAGTTATAACTTATAACGGCTATTTCGACTGCTGCACTATTATTTGTTATGTTTATGGTTATTTGTAAACTACCTACAATAATAGAATAATTAACAAATATAAATATCTGTTGCCACACAGTGAATCGAATCAGTTTTATAGTTTTTAGTTAAATAATCAAATT
The DNA here is from genome assembly GCA_002245505.1 of Calephelis nemesis. Lineage (NCBI taxonomy): Eukaryota > Metazoa > Arthropoda > Insecta > Lepidoptera > Riodinidae > Calephelis > Calephelis nemesis. The sequence continues at coordinate 641,885 of NJDD01001212.1, read as the reverse complement.
AAATGCGTGTAATTCTCACTATAAATTTGCATGTCATACTATGACAAAATGTGCAGGACCATGGAAATATGTAACAACTTACTGTAAGTACCACATTTTTGGCAAATAAACAATTATTATTATTATTATTGAATAGTGTATCGCCAACCAGGCACATATTCAAACCCAGCTAACATAAATTTTATTAGAAAATAGAAAAAAAACACATTTTTTTTTATTACCGGACCTGAGGATCGAACTCCTGACCTCGAAAGTCGAGTCCACAACAAACTGGTAGACCTTAGAGGTCATCACCTATCGCACTTTGGGACTTAGTATCTTCGGCTAGTCACTGGTGTCCTGTTTGGGCCTTTACCTAAAACTTCAAGGATACAATTAATTAACATATAATATAATATAATATAATATTTTTTTAATAGTGCAACCTTCTGGTATTAAACAAATTTTCAAGCTAAGACTGATCTACTGATTGACGATTTCAACGTAAAAACAAAGCTAAGACAACTTACGTCTTTATAAATTTAACAGATAAAGAAGTTTTCGATTGCTATTATTCAAATGTTATTTTCTAACTTTCAAGAATATACAACGTCTAACAAGTTTCTCTTTCTACTGCGTTACTCGGGTACAAATTATTAACTGAGATTTTTGCTTAGGTACTTATTCAACCTTTAAATTTTAAAAACCAAATACAATATGTGTGGAGTAGTTTAGTTAGTTAGTAAATTTATATATTCACACATACATTTATATATCTTTACGTCGAATTCCTAACGGAGTAGGCAGAATATATTTCGTGCTAAATGAGACGATCCTTCCAAACTTATCTGGATCTTCATTAAATAGTAGCCTTTACATATAAATACGCTGGTTCTGGAGACTCTTAGACTGTTAGAACTCCTTCGGTCAATACTCGAACAATTTTAACCTATGGTGGAATATCAACCTAGGTCAACCCGGGTACATAATATATCAATGCATATTTAAATTGTATAATACCTGCGTTATATATTTTTTCACCCGAAGCCAATTTAAATCTTTCAAGTTCTGCTAATACATCTCAGCGATTGGATTTATTGGGTATTCAACATATCCGTGGTCAAAACAAGGAAATCAAAATGTAACACTCCAATAACCATGTTTTGGATGTCCGATATTCAATCCGCATTATCAAGTTGGCTTCCATGCAACTCAATTACCAGGTCCGTAACTAAGCAGTGAGCTTCTCGGACGGACAAGCAATTTGTCTCGGTGTTGCCTGTCGAGAAAACGTTGTTGGGGAAAACCGCATTCACAACGTCCGTATTACGGACGTAAATAATGCGTCAGATAAGCGTGCTGTGGCAGTAATAGAATTATATTGCCCAACTCGTCAGTCCAAGGGTTAACGTTCATGTTTATCACTATCAAGTATCAAACAACTGTAAAGTTTGGTTTCAATTTCTGACGGGACCAAGCTTGTGACTCATACGTTATTAATCCATTTTTAACTAAACCCATAAAAGGAGGATGTTCTCAATTCGCTTGTTTTGTAAATCTATTTTTTGTAATGATATTGAAAGGCAACAAGCAGACGGATTTCCTGTTGAAAAGAAATATTCGTGCCGCCTAGAGACACCATAAGTGGTAATAGTGCGTTGCCAACCTGAGGCAGAGATGTTAGGCCTCGAGCTAGAGTAAGTTTACCGGCTCCCTTATCCTCCGAACCGGAACACGTCGTGACGTTATGGCGGCAGGAATAGGTAATCCGGGTGAGTCGCTGCGAAACTCTACCGATTATCTAGACACGCGGCAGCGTGTCAAGCCAAGTTCAAGCAAGGAACTGGCTAGCCAGCGCCGAGTGTAATTTTACACGAACCACTTGGTACCAGTTTTGACCCTTTTATAACTCAAAATCTATTTAACGTAAATACATAAGCCTACGTGTGTGTTATTGTATTCATAAGGACATCAAGAATCTCAAATTTCATAAAGCTAGCTCAAACGGTTATAAAGATATGAAGGTCTAAAAGTCGTAAATTTTAGTACCTACTGACTGACCGACTGACATACCTATAGTAGCTAAACCTAACCTACTTCCATATGACCTAGAAGGACGAAATTTGGAATCTAGCTCGGTAATTATGTTTAAACGTAGGGAAAAATCGAAAAATAAAAAAAGTTCAAAAATAGGGGGTTACAAAACAAGCTTTTATAAATTAGTTTCTTGATTGTAAAATTGAACCTGGAAGCTCAAGTAGTCAAGGCCAATATCAGATCAATAGACCACAGAGGCTCTTAATATTTATATTTATTAACGATCGTGTCACCTTATGGTAAAATAGGATGACGATCCACTATTATGCGATACGAAAGCCTTCTCGCTTATAACCCTAGCTCAGTCACACAGACTTGATGGTATAGGACTGTAACAGTTTCAGTTTCATGCTGTTGACATTCTACGCTCAAGTCGCTCGAAAATTATCCAATGTGGGGTCAAGAGTCTCTGAAAGAAGCGTGTTTCTATGAAATGGGTAATAAGTGTGGATGAAGCCAGATAGGTCTGCCAGCATCGTGATACTCTCTGCCTGCCACGTAAGGGACTTGGCGTGAATAAATATATGTATGTAAATAATTCTATTCAAAATTTTATTCTTCATTGTAAAAGACTTGTTGTTAAAATGCTCCTTGATAGTTTGTAACACTTAATCTTATTTTTGCAGCATCAAACTGTGCGAATTATCCGGTGCAAAGTTTGCTATTTCATACAAGAAATTATTAATTGCCACCATAAGTGAAACTACATTACGAAAAGTTTCCGCTCAACTTCCGTTCCCATTGTTGCACTAATCTCTTTCTTTGCCGTTAAAAGCGTGTTTAACCATCCTTTTCTTTTTATTAAGTTTTAAATTTCACAACCATTACATTCATTTCTTCGAATGCTTTAAGCGGATACTTTTCCTTGAACTGTTGCATTGAAAACTGAAGTATTTGCTGTCTTAATAAATTGAGCATTGTTTCAATTCCTGTGCTGTAATTAATGTTTTTCTGAGTGATGTTACTTTCTAGTAATTAACTAGCAGGATTAGTATTTCCAATTTAATATACGTAACACTCTTTCTATTTACTGAGTTCCAGCGAACTGAGATACCATTTTCTCGACTACATTTTATATTTTTCATCATCGGCACTCAGCAGAATTCTATTTCGTGTTAAGCACTTTAATTTTTTTGTATGCACTTTTTACCTAATGATTTATTATTTCATAAGGCAACCAATATTTTTCACTCTGAAGATTTTTTAAAAAGCAAATATAATTTAAAAATTTCTTAGTTGATTAAAATTTTAAAATGTTACTTAATGTATTGTTTTATGAAGCTACATTTAATTTTTTTGCTATCTACAAACAGCTTTTGGCGCATGTAACTACGATTACAACATCACAGGATAAACTGATGACATCGGACAAAGTGAATACCAGTGGGCGTCACCAACGAGCCCCATAAGCTGCATAGGAAACGACACTCAATGATAGCGCACATTTAGATGGGTACCAGTACAGATAGCTTATACAATATTTTTATAAACCAACGCACACTATGCCGGGCGATAGATTACATCGCAGCAGATTTTTCCAAGCGCCACTCTGCGTACATTCCCTGGTGCAGCCTACAGTCCACAAAGAGTAAATAAGGTATTACCAGAAGCGCCACTTTCCACTCTTTTTTTACACTATTGCCCTTCTGATTGTGCTTTGCAATGCGATGCGACCAAAGCTGACGCGCTACGGCACGTTAACAGTGTGCGCTATCCTTTAGATTGCTAACTTTGGCTAGATTGTAAGGTTTAAGAAATAATTATAAAATCTTTTATGTAATACTTTTTATAGTAACGAAACACATATTCCTCAATTTAATTTGCATTTTTTGCGGTTGTGACTTACGTTATTGTTTTATATTTTGAACAGTTTATAATATTATCAAGTGTTAGTTGTCTTTTAGATAATGTTTTTTTGTAAATAAATATTTTTTTAAACCCAAAAGTAACAAATTATAAGCTTGTACTATAGGTGTTCGTCAACGATACTAATACGTGTAAATACCAAAATACATGCTAAATGTAAATTACATTAACACCCACATCCAAAAACACAAACCTCTATGTTCATTACACAAATTCCTGCTCTGTCGGTATTCGAACTCGTGCCTCGTAATTGGTTGGTGGAGTTTGACGCGTGCGCTTACCCATCCAATAGGTAAAAAAAGAATCTTCACGCTCATATTCCCGAATAATGAGACAGAGACACAGCTAGGGCACTCACGATTAGGCGAAGATACAAAGTCTCGCAATGTGATAGGTGACAAGCCTATCGCCAACCAGGCACATGTCCAATACCGGGCAATGTCATTTTATTAGAAAATTGAAAATACATGTTTCCTTCTTTTATGCTGCTTGATCCGAGAATCAAACTCGGTACCTCAAGAACTCAAGTACGACGTCTGATTGCTAGACAATAGAGGCGATGTAAAATTGAATTAAAAACTTATAATTACAATGAATTAAATTCGTAAGCGGACCTTTGATAATTATTTATTCGGTTTCTCATTAAAATTAATTTAAATATTAATCAGAGTAAAACGGTTTCATGATTCGGCGAACTGCATTCATTCGGGATTCAACTACAACTACTACTCGTTGCCTAATCTGGGACTGGTTTTTCTTTTTTATGATATTGGAAGGCAAACAAGCAGACGGATTTACTGACGGTAAGAAATTCACGTCGCCTAGAGACACCAAAGGTGGTAATGGTCCGTTTCCAATAGGAGGCCGGGATGTTAGGCCTCGAGTGAAAGTAAGTTTACTGGCTACCTTACCTTTCAAACTGGAACACGTCATGACGTTATGGCGGCAGGAATAGGTAAGGCGGTGGTACCAATCCGGGTGAGTCGCTGTAAAACTGTACCACCTTAGCGTGAAGATATCTATATATACTATGTAAGACTCAATGTTTGCGTATTCATCGTTTCACGCCTGAACAGATGAACCATTTTTGCAAATTTTTTTTTGCTGTATTAGTTATCGCCAGAAGAAGGTTAATGTTAATTGAGAATTTGGAGAAATTGCAGTGAAAATGAGAAAAAAAGTGCTATAATCCATACAAACTTTAGTAGCTGTTAATTTCAAGCTATACGAAGTTCGCCGAGTAGTTACATTTTTTTTATCATAGTGGCAAGGCAAACAATCAGACAGATTTCCTGATGGTAAGGTGGATAGAAATTCACACCATCCAAGGTGGTAATGAAGCGTTGCCAACCTGAGGCCGAGATATGAGGCCGCGATCAAAAGTACGAGTAAGTTTACCGGCTACCTTATTCCCTGAACCGGAACACGTCCACGGCAAGCACTGATGGTATGGTGGCAGCAATAGTTGAGGCAGTGGTACCAACCCGGGCGAGTCAGTGCAAAACTCTACCACCTAGTCAGATGTCACGGTGTCAGTGATGGTCAGTCTGTGCTCGCCTTTTACGAGCTGCCTGGCAGGAAGGCAGATGGTCTATTTTGCAAAGGACCCCGGACTAACTCGGGGAAATAAAAAAACTCTGTATTTAAAGCATAAAACATTATATAATTGTAATATACACAACAAATTGTTACCAAACCGACGTCCTTCGACCCAAAACAATCTGACCCTTTACTCACAGTTGCGTTCAAACTTACGCATATATGGACCATTAAAGACGGATCAGGAAACTTAAGGCGGGTTCTAGTTTTTGTCAGATTTAGGGCGAAGTGGTTTAGGATATGTGTTTATTTTATATTTATACTACAATCTAGGTAGAGTGCTGTGGAGCAAGTAGTCCTGAAAGTATATTCCTGCCCCCTATTTATGTCATGGTCCGGGGTAGAGTAGCCGGTAGACTTGTACAATAGGCCTTACAACCGGAGGACAAAATAGGGATACTCCTATAACATCTATGACGTCCTTAGAGTATCGGCCTCCATCAGACTTTGTGTATATTCGTCGACCTCTCGCAAAAAAATAATTTTTCCAATAGCTAATTTAGTACATTGAACTGTAACCTAAATCAATTGGTTAACGTTGACTTTGAGTAAAAAATATACATTTATATTTTTTTTGTCATTCTTGTTTGTCTTCATTATTTTTGGTTTTCTATTTTTGATTTTAAATTTCGAACATATGGTTATTTAATCAATGGCACTGTATTAACTGCAACATTTTACGAAAAACAATTTAATATACGATATCCTAATTACTATAAAATTGTTAATTTTATAGTGATGTATATACTATAAAAATGGTAAACTTGTTAAAGTAAAAAAAAATCCAATCATATACGATATGAATTTTTTCTTTACTTAAAATTTTCTTAAAGCTAAATATTTTAATAAATATAAGCAAAACCTTAATTAAAATATAAAAATAAGAAAACAAATTCCAGCGCATCGTAGATAAGATTCAGTATGTTCTTCTAAATTTAAATATGTCCATCAAAGAAATGAGGGTAGATACATTTAAGTCTAACCAAATACGTGAGCGTGAAAAGTGATTTAATTAATACGATAAAAAGCAAGTGTAATTAAGTATTGGGACCCTAATTTGTATCAGTCATGTCCTATTAATGATTTCAACTTTATCACCCGCCGCAACAAATTTTGTTTACGAAGATAATTAGCCCTCGTTTTATTTCAGGACAAATGCTGACCTTTTTTACTAATTGTTAAATATATTGGAATTGTGTTTGATATTGTTGATGTTTTATTGTTATTGTTTTGTTAAGTTTAGAAGTATTACGTTTTTCACTTTTAACTACAAAAATGAAGAAAATTAATATGCCAGTGCGATTAACATTTTAAATTATTTATACGGGACGATATATTTTTTTTTAAACCCCCGACGCAAAAAGAGGGGTGTTATAAGTTTGACGTGTCTGTCTGTGGCATTATAACTCCCAAACGGATGCAATAGTTTCAGTTTATTTTTTTTTGTAGTAAAGGTAACTTATGTGCGAGTGTTCTTCTTTATGATGAAAATCGGTTGATCAGTTGAGTTGAGTAGAAAAGTTGTGGGAGTTTAAAGAGGAGAGATCGAAGGAAATTAAGTTTTTGTGTCGAGATTTTGTTATATAGTGCTCAGAAATGATAGTTACGGGGACGCGGACGTTACAAAAAGAAGAATAAGACGCAGAGTTGACAGGCTCATCTGTCAGTAGAACCTCCTGTCAAAAGTTACAGCACCCTGACGCAGTCCCGTCGTGACCACCACAAACTAGTTAGAGATACTATATATCAGACGGACATCTTGATAAAGCTGCTAAAACTTTGCTGAGTATAATTTTAGTTCTACAAAGATGTATGATTCTCTTATTTTTTCTAACAAACGTTATTACTCGTATCAACTGACAATTATTATGATAAACGGCGAAGGGTGAAAAGTGATGTTTTTATTCTTTCCAGAGTTGCCAGTTTACGGTCCTTTTTGCCATCTCGATTATTACCATCGACCAAGGCTTATTCAACTAGGCTGAAATATCGAATGAAATAATTTAAAATGTTAATAATACGCGAATATTTGAATTTAAAATCATATGCTAGTGCGAAATTTGATAAAAATTAAAACACAGAATAAGGCCTAAGTGTTGGGATTTTAACGATTAGAATTTTCTACACCTTAAACTTACTTTTCTACACCTTAAACTTTTACTATCTGGAGATCCAATCCAATGGATTGATGAGACTAGTGTTAATATGGGATGGTTTCTTATAATAACATCAGTTTACTTATTTTAATTAATTCTATGTCATGACCGCTATTATGTCGTCGTGCTGTAGTTACGAAACAAGAGTGATAAATGTGGAGGAAAGTAGAAATATCCGCAAGTATCCTGACACTTGAAACTTGATGTTTTGCTTACTCCACAAAATACAGTTCATTCATTCATTCACTGAAATACATATAACAAAAATAACTACTTTAAAGAAAACATAATTTAATTTAATAAAAATAATAAAAAATAAAACATCAATATGTATAGCATCACTTAAGTTTACATAGTAAAACATCAAGATATTGCATAACTTAAGTTACCATAGTTAAACACAAATATATCGCATCATTTAAGTTTCCATAGTAAAAAGAGAGCTCCCCAAGGCACTTGCAGATACTAATTAAGTTAGAACTCATTACTCTATAGAAGCGCTCAAGCCAGCAACTGCGAACTTTGCTAATATTCCTATTAGCTTAGCAAGTTTGTATATGAACGTTTACTAGCAATTATCTTGAAATAAGCATCACTTCTATAAATCCGTACCACCTTATAGTGCGTTTAAAATGCACTTTATTGTATTATGAAAATAATTTATTGGTATTTTCTACAACCGAAAACACGCACGAAATTCTCGGCTCGTAAGTTATCCACATATAAAAAAAAGTCTCATCTCATCCCAAATTTTCACTTACCTTGACGACCTTATCATTGACGAGGTGAAACATAAGTGAAAAATGTATGCGTTAATAAGTGTAACTCAAAAATTACTAAGAAGATGTTGATAAAATTTATGTTGGAGTTCTTCAGAAACATTTGCTATCTTTCGAAAAAAAAATTATCGAATTGCGCATAAACTTTTGGTTCAATAATAACGGAAATTAAAATTATAATGTTTCAAAAATTAATTACTGAGCAAAATATTTTGTGCAATTTAATGTAAAGTGTGACCTCCTCTGTTAAGCAAAACTTGTTGGCACTTCTTATTCATGGAATCGATGAATTTCTTAATGATGTCATGTTGTAGATAACATATTTCAGGCACGCTGGTATGGGGTTGAGGTCTGGAACATATGCAGGCCAGGGCAATACCTGTATATTTTCCATAGCCAACTACTCACTCGTTTAAAAAAACTGTATGTAATCGCGCATTAACATGAAGTTTGTGACACTGGATGGACATAGATTTAAAAACATTTCTTAGCTCGCAATAACAACTGTGTGGAATCAGTTACCAAGGGCGGTATTCCCGAACGATTATGACTTAGGAACCTTCAAGAAAAGAGCGTACTGATTCCTTAAAGGTCGGCAACGCATCTGTGATATACCTGGTATTGCGGATGTCCGTGTGCAGCGGTGATTACTTTCCAACATATTCACTTGCTCGTTTGCCTCCTCTTGTAAAATAAAATTATTTTTAAACAAAAAAGAAAACCGCCTTCAAAAACTCTCTAGAACTAAAAAGGATGAAATAATTTGTTATAATATTATGTGTACAAACTATATCC